>JAIUZE010011183.1:0-16497 GCA_022085475.1 Heliosperma pusillum | reverse complement strand
TGGTCATTGGATGATTGGACACCGTCAATGTCTTGGTTCGTGAATGGATGATAATATGTTGGATTTATTGTGATCATCGCATGACTTGACTTGGTTTGTCTGTCGAGTCTCAATCTTATCAAACTTATACCGCTAACGGTGACATGCAAGCCCTAGTGAGCGTATTCGGTTGCCTAAGAGTGTCTTCCCCGAGTCTTTGAATAACATGATGGATTCGGATTTGTATTCCATATGCTCTTATCATTATTTACCGAATTGCCTATCTATCCTTATTGTATCTCACATGTATATCTATATATGCATGATTTTACTTTTGTATTTCCTTCTATGTACGTTTAATGTGATATGGCTGGGAGAACCCGGAGTTACTCCCCACTGACTGTGGCGTTCATGTTTTTCATGGATGAACAGGTTGCTTGATTTGGATGGCTTTTTGTTATGATATTTTGGGTTCGGGTGTGAGCTAGCGGGCGTTGTCCCTGGATGAAACACCTTTAGACGTTGTTTAGCTAGTTGCTAATTACTTTGTCTTTTGTTAACACTTTGAGAGACTACGTCTCTTGTGGTATTTTTATTTAGTTTGTAATATTTTGACACTCCTCGTATTTTTCTATCTTGCATGTATAAAGGTTTTTAAAATACCGTATTTTCCGCTATATAATTCACATGCTTGTATGTTTTATATTTCCGCATTCGCGAGGGTTGTCACATAATTCTTTCGTCTATCAATAATATTATACACAAAAAATCTCTCTAAAAAACAAAGCTTTCACAATCATTGATGCTTTTGAAAACCGTCTTAAGGAGTGGACCAACGAGTTCACAAATGTGGAGAAACACAATATGGGTGCTTTCAATTAAGAATCGATCTTGACCCTAAAATTAGCGAAGGTTGTGAGGCCTTTCCTGGATGCTTGTCTTGAGTACTAGGACCCACATTTGCATGTTTTTGCCTTTCCTGAAGGCGATATTTGGCCCTTTCCTAAAGAAATAGCTGCCATTGGAGGATAGGACCCTAAAGATGCGCCAGCTATACCTCTTAGCTCTCAAGGGTGTAAGAATAAATTCAGGGACCTCCTAGGGTTGACCAAGGCTGAGGTAGATCGTTATGTTACCTCGAAAGGTATTCGTATGGACGATTTTGTTAATAGATTTATAAATAGGGAGGACCCTTCTATATCATATGCTGTGAGGCGCAGAGCCTTTGGAATTTACCTTTTGCATTGTTATATCTTGCAAGGCCACATTGATAAGGAGATGAGAGGGGGCCCTCTTTTCTTGAATCTGATAGAACAAATGGAGTTGCGCAAGAGCCTAGCATGCCTTTGTCTAGGAGAGATCATTCTTGGCTTGGATATAGAAAGGCAAATCGAGAATTTCCATATTTGGGCAGTTCCATAATCTTGCAAGTAAGAATTTTTTTTCTTTTTTCTTCTTTTTGTCCTTTCCTTCTTTTTTAATTTTCGTCTCTTCCTCTCTTTTTTTCGTTGTCTTTTTTTTTTACTTGTTCTTTTTCTTTGCTGCAGATATGGCTGATTGAACAACTGCGATTGATCGAGCCCCCAGTTAATGTGTCGGGATATCGTGCTTGATCAATTACCATGAGAACCAGGCTCTATATGGTGGACTTTTCCCAGGTATGGAGTTATTGGGAAAATAAGCTGAAGAGTGAAGGCGGTCCCTTGATTCGATGGATCGTGCCATAGTGGCATCTCAGGTCAGTTAGTGGGGTATCATCTCTGGATTCTACTCGATCAGTTCGTCTTCCTGGCTTAGAATTTATGGTATGTATATTTCCGAAAAGCCTGTTGAGGCAAGTGGCCTTTAACAGAATATTCCGAGGCTTGATACTGTTCGCCAAACTGCCTTGGCTCATACTGTAGAGTCTTGTCGGGAATGGGCCGCTAAGTGGATTCAGAGGAGCATGTGCTATGTACGTGTTCCAGTTGGCTCGTTATGGGTATCTCGCTCATATTTGCAATGGAGAAAGGCTAGTATTCATGAGGAACGTGAGAATCGGATGAAACACGAGCCTATAGACTATAAAATCCGCGAGACGGCTAAAGAGAAAGAAAAGTATCTGACTGAAGGGGAAGAAGAAGCCGGATTCTTAGTTGTTCATCCAACGAAGAAACCGAGAACTACTTCTGCCGCGAGGATGGTGATGGATATGAATGGTAAGGCTAGATCGTGAGAAAGACCATTGGTGATTAGGTCTGAGATAGCGCAAGAGCGCCCGGCTCGTGGTCGAGACAAGAAGAGTGGCAAGGATGTTATTTGTTGTTGTTGTTGTTGATGTTGTTTGTTGTTGGAGGTTGGAGGTTAGCTGAAGGGGAAGAAGAAGCCGAATTCCTAGTTGTTCATCCAGCGAAGAAACCGAGAACTACTTCTGCCGCGAGGATGGTGATGGATATGAATGGTAAGGCTAGATCGTGAGAAAGACCATTGGTGATTAGGTCTGAGATAGCGCAAGAGCTCCCGGCTCGTGGTCGAGACAAGAAGAGTGGCAAGGATGTTATTTGTTGTTGTTGTTGTTGTTGTTGTTGTTGTTGTTGTTGTTGTTGTTGTTGTTGTTGTTGTTGGTGTTGTTGTTGTTGTTGTTGTTGTTGTTGTTGTTGTTGTTGTTGTTGTTGTTGTTGTTGTTGTTGTTGTTGTTGTTGTTGTTGTTGTTGTTGTTGTTGTTATTGTTGTTGTTGTTGTTGTTGTTGTTGTTGTTGTTGTGGTGGTGGTTGTTGTTGTGGTTGTTGTTGTGGTTGTTGTTGTGGTTGTTGTTGTGGTTGTTGTTGTTGTTGTTGTCGTTGTTGTCGTTGTCGTTGTTGTTGTTGTTGTTGTTGTTGTTGTTGTTGTTGTTGTTGTTGTTGTTGTTGTTGTTGTTGTTGTTGTTGCTGTTGTTGTTGTGTATTAGTAGTTATTGTTGTTATTGTTGCTATTAGTAAACTTTTAGTTCTTGTTGTTATTGTTTTGAATATTTATTTAAGTCGATAATAATAATTATAAACGTGTATGTACATTTGAAATGAATAGAGTACAACGAGCGTGGATGTATGAAAGATTGGATTGTAATAAACGTGAGATCAAAAAGAAGATAGCCAGATCTTACCCTACTCACTAGATGGTGCCACCCCTCCAAGCCAGCGTCGGTCACCGCCTCTCTCAAATCGTGGAGCTCTGAAGTCATCGTGAAACCGGCCACATCAGTGTACTCCAACACCTCGTGGTAGCTGGGGGCTTGACGCCTGCCACCTTGATATCCTACACAAATCAAATGACTCTTTAATTGACGATCGTTCGTCATTTCTCAAATTAGTCAATTCAAATACCTTGGGTAAGCTGGGGGCTTGACGCTTGCCACCTCGATCTCTTTCAAATCAATTCAAAAATCTTCAATTGACGATCGTTCGTCACTTTTCAAATCAATTAAAAAAAACTCTTTAATTGATGATCGTTCGTCACTTTTCAAATCAATTCAAAACAAACAAAAAAGAAACAAGCAAAGCTCGGGACCCAACTTTCGGAGATACAATCCATGCCCCCGTCTATTATCATCAGGATGTTGCTCGCCAGAACCGAGCAGATCCCCCGAAATGACTCGATCCTGACAGAGTCTTCCGTACACCCTGCGCTTTGACGAGCTTTAAAACCTTCACATGACGTTATCATCTCAGCAGGACCCACCTTTTGGACATAGAATCCATGGACCCGTCTTTTATCATCAGAATTTCGCTCGCTAAAACCTTGCAGATCCCTAGAATGATTCAATCTTGACAGGGTCTTCCATATATCAAGTTTCGAAAATTCCTTTCAATTTATGTTCCCCCAACGAGAGTTCGCCTGAGGACAGAGACAGGCAGATTCCCGCATATGACGGCTGACGAGCCTCACGACGCAACCCTACTCGACGGCTGGCGAGCCTCACAGCGCACCTTATTCCAAATAAGAAGATGCCTCAGGTATGACTCCTTCTTATTACTGAAGAGCTTTTATACGTAGTCTAACGGACTTTAAACGACCCTCCCCGATGTTCATCAGACTTTAAAATGTTCGCGACGACAAGTCCTTGGTTCAGACCCCTTGAACCGCCTCGCGTCGCCATAGTTGTAAGGTTATAATCTTCGATTGACCCGATGGGTATACTTTGATTTTTGCCTTGTCCAAGCCTTAGTCAAAGTAGGGGCTCTATAGATACCTCAGTTCTACACCTTCCGCCAACCGTCCAGTGATGATTGGGCCGCATGTTTGGTACGCGGACCGATTTATGACTATTCGTAAGTTTATCGTCAAGTGATAGCTAAAATACTTGTGTCTACCCCTTGGTCGTCATCTACGCGCCGGTATGGTCGTTTTGACAGTCATTAGAGTTGATTTGGAGTCCTGGTCGAAAACCTCTTCATTTTCTATAAACCGTTTTAAAACTCCGAGTCGGAACGCTCTTGAATATTCTGATTGTTTTATTATATTTCAATCTCTATCTTTTCAATAAAATTATCTTGTATATTTTTTAAATGGAAGTATAGATCTACCACAATTCCGTAATAGAAATGTGGGAATCTTTCTTCCACAGAAGAAACCTCTGGGGAAACGACGCAGCATGTGCTGCGCCTCTTCGAAGGATCGCAGTTTCTGTCGTGCCTCTTTTGCAGCCAATTTTCTCCGTTTTCGAGATAAGTTTGTGTTGTTCCCAAACTCTTCGTATTTTCTGCTATAAAAGGAGAGGTCTGTTCTCACTTTTAAGGCACGTGAGTGTTCCGCTCCTTCTTTTTCTCTTTGCATTCTAGATCTTGCTATAAGCTTTTCGACATCGGCCAAGTAAGCTCATATCCTTCTGGTTACACAATTAATAAACTTAATCAATCAATTTTAGTTCTTTAACGAGGGCACTTTCTGCATACATTCGAGTCGAGCTATCGCTAAAACGTTAACTTAGTTAATCTCGTTTCGTCAACATGTAAGTCTGAGGGTGTTAATCCCGTCTTTTATTTATTTGTATTTATTTTCATATTATTAATGTAAGATCTATTGTAGAAATAAGTTCAAAACCGATTTCAAAGTAAAATCTTTTCATAAAACCTTTTTAGTAGTCATCAGACGTCCAGATGAAACGCAGAAGCATCTGCGGCTCTTCGAAGAGTCGCAACATCTGCTGCGCTTCATCCGTAGCTGCCTGCTTCTGCTCTTCTTCTTCTTTCTCTGGTTTCTACGTCTTTTGTTTTCCGTTTCTTACTTTATTTTTTATTCGTACATAAATCGTATTTATCTTTTATAAATCGTCTTATTCTTGGCTTAGATTCCTAATAATTCAATATTAGCGGGTTTTCGTTTTAGAATCAAATTTGGGTTTAAGAGGTTCGATTTTATCATATCAAGTCTCTAGATTCGTTATTGATACAATTAGTCTTGTAATTAATATGTTAAATCACTTTTACTCGACCAATGAATATTAACTGATTGCGATTCTGGCTTCAGAGCCAGAGCCCAACTCGAGAACAGACGCAACAGGTGTTGCGCTTCTTCCGGAGGACGCACCTGCTGCTGTGCCTGTTCTGGGCTGGTGTCTGTAACTTCTATTCTCGTTTCGACGTAGTTATATGTTTAATCAACTATTAACTCTAATATCACTGTTAACCCGTCAAGTTACTTTCTTTTATTTTCTTCCAAGTCTCCGTTTTGGATATATTTCCGACATAGGTCATGTAATCAGTTGTGATCGTAATTAATCATTGTATTGTATGATTTTCTACCTTTCTCTCATATGAAATTAATCTTCAATTCCTATTTCGACATAAATGAAATGCTAATTACATGTTCACCGACATAGTCTAATTCACATGGTAGGATTAAAGCGTGTATGTTGCATTGCATGCATATAACCGATGACATATCAAGTAAGAAAGATTTCACTAATCATTAGTAGAGGCCGCTATAGAGGCGGGCGGGATTAGGTGTTCGATAAAAGAGCTTCCTAATACGTACCCTCACTCCTTACTCCAGATCTCTGTGAACATCCGTGTTCATTGGCATCCACGAGTGTCATTCTAGACATTAAATGCTAAGGGTAATGAGTTCTTAGTGTTCATGTCATTACTTTGTGTCTTAACATGTCATAAAGTATTCGAACGGTTCCAATTTTCCATAAAAATTGGTGGTGACTCCACAAATGCGTATCACTACGCTCGTCCCTTGTTTCCATACCGTGGTCTCTCACCATCCCGTGTACCACAAGTACATGTGCTCTTTTTATTTTCTGTTTTTGGCAACTCAAAGAGGACTAGGATGGTTTTATTTATTAACAAATGCAAATATAGTGAAGACAAATAGCCCCTTTTCAGATGTAGTCCTCATTTCTAGTTCCTAGCACAATTAAGTCTTTGAAAGACTTTATGTTTTGTTACCTAAGGTGGTTTGCGCAAACGGGTCTCAAACTGTCCAAAAATGTTTCTACAAGAGTAGCTTCATCTGGATGTTCGACAACTTGTGTGCTAGCCTTCCTCCACCTACTTAGGAAGTCGTTGAAACCTTCTTTCTCGTTTTGCGTAAGAACCTCTAGAGTACACATATTGACTTGAATCTCAGCATTGTCTGCGTATTGCTTGGTGAACTCGATTGCGGCATCATCCTAGGTTGCAATTTTCTTATGTTCCAGAGAATAGAACCACTGCTTAGGAATGGTGTCGAGAGATGAAGGAAAGATCCTTATGAACATCTCGAGTTTGATGCCTTTGATAAACATTTAATCTTTGAAGGCACGAATGTGATTCAAAGGGTTCTCATACCCCTTGAACTTTGGGAAGTCATTCATGTTGAAGTTCGTTGGCAATTGGGTATCTACCGCTTCATATTTGCGATTATTCTCCATGTAGATGTCATCTCCCTTGAGGTACATCAGTTGCTCCTCCAAGTATCGGAGTCGCTTTTTAGCTCCAGTAAGAACTTGCGACGGATTGGCTTTTGGTTGTCCCACGAAGGGTGGAATGTTATCATGCACACTAGCCTCAGATATGTCTGCAGGAGGAAGCCTAGCTTATATGGAAACTACCCGGCCTTCAATGGCGTTGAGGCGAGCATAAGCTTGGTCCTAACTTGTTTTGAGACAGATGAGCGTAGCTAGGACTAGATCATTAGCATTCGGTTTCGGATCGGCTAGATGAACACTTGCTTGACTAGTTCCCGACATCATGAAAAAATTGAGGCAAGAGACCGACAACGAATCACAACAAAAGATCGACCATTCTAACACACTTACTCAAAAGGACTCAACTTGTGAAGTAGGAGTGGGCCACTGTGTTTAAGTGAGTTTTGGAAATGATTAGTTTTGAACTCTTTATCCTAGACAACCATAGTGTGGTTGTAGGAGTGTCGACTTGAAGTGGAGAAACGGCGATTTTGATTGGACACTTGTACAGAGTTTTGGCTCATTTTGCGCTACTTTAGGCCACCTCTGAAAATGTTTTACTGTTTTGAAAAGGATTTTATTATGAAAAAGTTTGTCATGGTTTTATTTACACAAAGGTGATCACGTATGGGTTATACACATTTATACAGGCATTATAACGGTATGGTGAGTGCATTTAAAATGGTTTTGGTTTAAAGGGTAGGTTGCCATACCAAGCAATCAAACTAGGGTATGTGGAGAGGCGCACTTAACATGAGTAAGGTTGGTTCGTAGTCCAATTCCTCGAGTAGTGAGAGCTCTTGATTAGGGACGTCTCCCCAACCTAATAAGAGGGCTCCTAAACAGTTTCTACCCCGGGGTTCGTTTTATCAGACACATCCTAAGTTCATTTGTTCATTTGTTTTAGGCCTTAGGATCGTCGCTCTGATACCACTTTGTAACACCCCCATTTAATCAAGAGCCTTTAGCAAGACATTCCCGATTAAATAAGACTGTTACCATCTCAGTTGCCTGAGGTAGTGAACACAAAGTAACAAACCAAAGTGCTTTAATTAAAATGCCTTAAAGATTTCCTTACAAAAATCCGAATAATTGATAATTAATTAGATTACAAAAGCCAGCGGAAGAATACTAAATAAATATAATGTCTATTTAAACTAATGGTGATCTAGACTCAAAGCTTGATCCTCACGTGCCATCCCTTCCCAGCATCCAAGACTGCAAAATCACCTGCTATTACTATCCGCTCCCCATTTAACCAGAAATATTAAATGGTTCGTTGCAGGATGCCATCAATTAAAGCAGGCACCAAATTTATTTGATCAAAAGAAATAAACAAGTCAACCAGAGGTTGAGTAGCAAACTAAACAACAGTAACAAATAATATTGTTATAACCATTCCTGCAATCACAATATCATGATACAATAATACATAATCCTGCACCACATCACAATCTCCCAATCACAAATACCACACGTCGCACAACGGCGCGGGTCTGCAGGCCCACGGTAACAACCCGAACACCACCGTGCCTGGCCTACTCAAATATCTCAGGACCACATACCTTCAACACCCCGTGCCTGGCCTACCAATCTCAGGACCACAACCGCAGCTGTGCCTGGCCTACCAATATTTGCCTCATAGCAAATTCTATCTCCATTTCTAACAATAACAATATCAATATCAATATTCACAATTGACAACAATAAAATCGCAGGACAAATTTATAACATCACAAGACAGTTTCATAACATCTCAAGTTAACTTTTATCACTTATAATATGGCTTCCCACATCATAAGGCAACACGTAAGTTAACATCACAAGGCCACATGTATCATGGTAAGACAACTCAAGGCAATCAAATCCACAACAGGAAACAATTAATTCCATCTCAAGATAACTAACGGAGTTATAAAGACAAACTAACAAGTTAAGTAGTTTCCTACCTTTTTAGCAATCTTCTCAAGCAATAATAAATTAAAATCGCTCCTCTTGAAATCCTTCTCCTAAATTACACAATAACATAAATTACTAA
The DNA here is from genome assembly GCA_022085475.1 of Heliosperma pusillum. Taxonomy (NCBI): domain Eukaryota; kingdom Viridiplantae; phylum Streptophyta; class Magnoliopsida; order Caryophyllales; family Caryophyllaceae; genus Heliosperma; species Heliosperma pusillum. The sequence goes on along the minus strand of JAIUZE010011183.1, from coordinate 7,570 downwards.
CTTAATCCAATCATAATTTAGCACCCTAATTAAACCCTAAACAATTTAATCAAGCCCCCGAATAATTATTATTATAAATAACTATGTGATTAGAAGATGATAATTATAAACTTACCAATTATATGTAAGGGATGAATATGCTAGTCTTTAGTTTCCTTCTCTCTCTCTTAATTTTATGTGGGTTTGCAATAATGAATAAAGATGTGATAAGAGTATGGGTGAAAGTTTATATAGGGAGTTGGAATAATATAAGAAACTTCTAGGAAACCCACTTCCTAATATTTTATTATTTTTATTATATTAGAATTATAATTAGGCAGTAACTTAGAATAATAAATAAAAGGCAATAAAAATACGAGATATTACTGTCTTCCCTCCTTAAAATGAACTTCATCCCGAAGTTCACCACACTACTCCACAAACCAACAACCAAAACAGATAAAACGAGATGCAATGTAAATAAAATGCAAATTAAAGTCGCGGTATTACATTCTACCCCCCTAAAAAAAAAGTTACGTCCCCGTAACCGACGTACCTAATCAAATAGGTATGGATACTTCTCCTTCATTGCAGACTCAGTCTCCCAGGTAGCTTCCTCAATATTGTGATTAGACCACCACACCTTAACTAAAACAGTCTCACCATGTCTGGTCTTCCTCACCTTCCTAGCTATAATCCCTTGAGGCACCTCCACATAAGCTAACTGCTCATCAATCTCCACCGTCTCATAATCTAAGATATGACTAGGGTCACTTACATACTTTCTCAATTGTGAGACATGGAACACATTATGGACCCTATCTAATGCTGGTGGTAACCCAAGCCTATAAGCCACTTCCCCAACTCTGTCTAAAATCTCATCAGGCCCAATAAACTTCTGACTAAGCTTCCCTCTCTTCCCAAAACGCATCACACCCTCATTGGTGACACCTTAAGCAACACCTTATCTCCCACAACAAACTCTACGTCACTCCTCTTCAAGTCAGCATAACTTTTCTGTCTCTCTTGCGCAGCTCTCATCTTTTGCCGAATTACTTGCACTTGAGACACCATCTCCTGAATCATGTCGGGTCCTAATACCACCGCATCAGACTTATCGTCCCAACACAAAAAGCTCCTACACTTCCTCCCATACAATGCTTCAAAAGGTGCCATGCCAATGCTAGCATGATAACTATTATTATATGAGAATTCTATCAAGTCTAACCTCTCCTCCCAAGACCCACCAAATTGCATCACACATGCCCTTAACATATCCTCCAATGTCTGAATAGTTCTCTCAGTCTGACCATCATTAGCCGGATGAAATGCCGTACTCATTTTTAACTGGGTCCCCAATGAAGCTTGCAACTCTTGCCAAAATTTTGAGATGAATCTAGAATCACGATCTGACATAATATCCTTGGGTATACCATGAAGTTTCACCACATGCCTTCTATAAGCCTTAGCTAACTCTGCCTTACTCCAAGTATCTTTCATAGGGAGAAAGTGAGCTGACTTAGTTAAACGATCCACGATTACCCATATCATGTTATTCCCCTTTTGAGTGCGAGGCAACCCCACTATAAAGTACATAGATATACTCTCCCATTTCCATTCAGGCACCTCTAAAGATTGCACCTTACCTTGTGGTCTCTTATGTTCCCCCTTTACTCCTTGACAAGTCAAACAACAAGAAACAAACTCAGCCACCTCCTTATTCATCCCAGGCCACCAGAAAGTCTTCTTTAGGTCCTTATACAACTTATCTGTAACACCCCGTGTTTTATAATAAATTTTATTAGGAAATTTATTTATTAAAAGAATTATTTTGTGAGTTTAATTATTTAATGCGTATTTAACGTTTACGATCTCTATTTTGTTATTTTCCGTTTTTACCTAATTTGGATGGATTAAAATGTCCGTGCACGATTTTACTATTTTAATTTAATAGTTATTTCTCCTATATAAACTCTTTGAGCGTTTTAATTATATAAAACCTGATTTGTAATTGGAGTATCCATCTTGTGAGCTAATGTGTCAAAAGCCCACTTAAACTCTCTTATAAATAGAAAAGCTAACCTAGCAAGTAGGATGCTCAATTATTTTGTGCGTGCCTTTCGTTGTGCCGCAGCCCTCCTTCCTCTTCTTCCCTCTTTTCATTCTTCTCCCTTTAATTCTATTGTTATGCAATTTTCTTCACCCAAATTAAATATAAATTATATATTTACAATCCTGTCTCTTATCTCTACAATATATTCTATTCATATTATTTTTAAGGGACTTGATTGTATGGGGTTTAGACCTACCTTTAGGATTTATATATTTGATGGGTAAATAAGAATAATTAGAAGAAGATGTCTTTCTTTGGGCGTTTTGGAGGAGGATTCGTGTAGGACTATATTAATGGCGTCTTTATGAAGATGAAGATTATTTTGCGGTCTTTATTGCGTAATAAAGGTAACTAGGTTTTCTTCTTTAATTATGTTTATAGAAAGTAAGCATGATTTACATGATATAATGGTGTATGTATGATTTAATTGTATTGTGTGTAATATTATATGCATTTAATTGTATTTATTATATGTTCCTTTATATAATATTATTTGTGTCATCTAGGGTTGCGCGATACAACCCTAGTGGCGTTGTTTTGGTGTCGTGTGCAACGGCCTAGGCGCACCAATGGTGGCGGCCTAGGATTTTATGTTGGCCGTGGCCTCTCTTGAGATGGAGGCTAGGGTTTGGTGATTTATCACCTAGGGTTTTGGGTGTTTGAGAAATTAGGGTTTTGGTTTACATCATTAAGGTTATAGCTGAAGTTGCTATAACTTTGCATGTAAGCTACCCTAGTTATACCTATTTGAGTTATAACTTTGAAAGTGACATTATGGTGCGGTGTACTATAACAAGACTCGTTGTGGTGACATGGCGGTTTGTACCGTGGAGTCGACCCCTCGGTGAATTTGTTATAGAGGACTAACCCGTGATGGAAGGGAGTTATAGTTGATGATACTATAACCTCGCACGTATAAAGTTATAGCTTGAAGTGCTATAACTTCACTAAAGTTGAGTGAAAGTTATAGCTGAAGGTACTATAACTTTGATGAAGTTAAGTGAAGGTTATAATTGATGATACTATAACCTGACAAGCTTAACCAAAGTTATAGGTGGTATACTATAACTCTGCTGGAGTTAAGCGAGGGTTATGGTTGATGATACTATAACCTGACAAGCTTAACCAAAGTTATAGCTGAAGTTACTATAACTTCACTAAAGCTGAGTGAAGGTTATAGCTGAAGTTACTATAACTTCACTAAGGTTAAGTGGAGGCTATAGTTGGTGGTATTATAACATTGAATGTTATATGCTTTTGTGTCTGGTGTTATGGTAACTCGAACTATAACATGACCTTTGAGGTGTAATGTTATAGGTCAAGATACCATAACCTTGGTCATTTGTGTTTGTTATTTGTGGTGTTATGGTTAGTTGGACCATAACACTATGTTTGCTTATATTATTGGTTATCCTTATCTCTTTATTATGGGACAGTCAGTTATATTGTTCATTGGTTGAGTCGTGACGTTGTTCACGCGTTGTTGGGCAGTCAGTAGTACTGTTCCTGAGTTGAGTCGTGACGTTGTTCACGTATTGGTTTGTGCAGTCAGTTATACTATGCATTTGTTTGTTGCTGGTTGAATAGATGACGATAGTATAATTTATATACTATCGGAATGAACTAACGCTACCCTTCGAGGATTGGGTTTTATGGTCTATGTTTGGGGGGGTATCAGAGGCTATTCCCCTCCACGTGTAGCTGAGGTTATTCCCCACCTTAGCAGACGTGAACTCAACATTTAGGTAGTATTTGGCTTTTATAACTCTCGCCCAAAGACTGTTAGTTTCTCTTGTCAAGCGCCACACTTGTTTTACGAGAAGCCGTGTTAAATAAATGAAAATCCCAAAATCCCATACCCCCCATCCCCTTCGGCTGACATAGTTTCCGTAAAGCTACCCAATTAATTACTCTTTTTCTAGCCTCACGCCCCCACCAAAAGCGAGATATCATCGATCTAAGCTCGTCGCAAAAGTTTATGGGAATTTCAATAATACTCATAACATAGATATGGAGTGAATTGCCAACAACCTTTAAGAGGACTTTCTTCCCCGCCCTAGACAAAATGTTCCCGCGCTATCCATCTAATCTTTTGCTAAGCTTATTAAAACGTATAATATCAGTGAGCACTTTCTTCGACCGGCCTACCACCGTAGGGAGGCATAAGTAGATTGTCTGTTTTGAACCTCAATAATACCCAGTCTTCTCGTAACATTATCCCGCCTCACTCTCAGGACCTCTTTGCTAGAGGACACAGTGGTTTTCTCCAAATTTACGAGTTGACCTGATGCATTCTCATACCTCCTCAAGATATTAGAAACCATAATAGCTTCCTCCACAGTTGCTTAAGTGAAAAAATTGATATCGTTGGCGACCAAAAGGTGCAAAACAAAAGATGCATCACTAGAAACTCGGATCCCATGGATGGATCGACCGCCCTTCTCTTGATATTAGACAGGGCTTTTGCACATATGATAAACAAGTAAGGCGAAAGGGGATCACCTTGGTGAAGCCCTCACGTCGGTCTGCATTCTCGCAAAGGTGTCCCATTAATGAGCACAGAGAACGAGACTGTAGTAGTTTCACACGCCATTACTAACTGTCCACACCTTGTCAAAACCCATTGTACTAAGAACCCGCTCCAAAAAAAATGTCATTCCACCATATCGTAAGCGTTGGCCATTTCGAGTTTTATAGCCATGTACCCCTCTGCGTTTCTTGAGTTCTTCATAAAATGAAATAGTTCAAAAGCAGTCAACACATTGTCTGAAATGGCTCTCCGTGGGGTAACTGTACCTTGATTTTCTGACATAATATCATTAAAAAACTGCTTTAGCCGATTTGCAAGTACCTTCGACACCAATTTATAAGCTAGCTTACACAAGCTAATCGATCGAAAGTCACGAATTTTATCCGGGGATTTTTTCTTTGGAATTAATACAATATTAGTTTTTTAGCTCCCTTGGTGAATTATTTTCCTTCAAAATAACAAGAACGGTACTTACCAGCTCGGCGCCAATCGTGCTACAGTACGTAGGTTTGATAAAATAACCCAGTCTTCCCGTCAGGTCCAGGTGCCTTCAAGGGATGCATTTGGTTAACCGCGTCGATAACTTCCTTCACTTCATAATCACCCCATCAACAACAGTCATACTATTCGTACCCCGCCCTCCCAATCCCTATAAGATATCATCAAAACGTGTTGAATTAGCCAAGGTAAAGAGCTCTTGAAAACAGCCATTTTCACCAACTCTCGTAACTCCGTCATCACCAATAAGTTTTTTTAATAAAATTCTTCCGCTTTCTTTCGCCAGCCCGGGTATGGAAAAATTTCGTGTTATGATACCCGTCTTTCAGCCACAAAGCTCTCGATCGTTGTCTCCAATATAACACCTCTTGATGTCTCAACCCTGGCAATACCCGCTACAAGCGTTTTCCACTTAGTAACGTTATCTGCTAACCTATCCCCTTCATTTAATCTTGTCCGCTGCTTTCTTTTACAATCAATATCCCTTCTGATTTTGCCAATATTCGTGTCCTTCCAAGCTCGCAATTCACGCTCACACTCTTTCAAAACAACCACCAAGTTCCCTCTTCCTCTCGCCATCCCTCGTTCCACAGCGTCCTGACACCCCTCATATCCAATCCAAATTTGTTTGAATCTAAATTGTCACTTCTTCTGCTATCTCATATCCCCCACCTTAAGGACAAGCTTGATTGGTGCATGGTCAGACCATTCCCTATCTAAATAAAAGAGTTTAGCATACGAGAACATATCTAGCCTGGAGAACGTACATAAGGCTCTATCAATCAAGCTTTGTCTATTAGACTCCCCAACTTGACCATTATCAATGGCAAAATGATATCCCTCCCACGACACATCTCGAAACTTACACTCATCCACGGTTCTCGGAAGTTGTTCATTTGCCATTGCGGTCTACTTCCCCCTTTCATCTCAGTAGAAAATAAGATCTCATTAAAATCCCCGATGCAAACCCATAGCAAAGTCAATTGTCTACTAAGGATCCTGAGAAGCTTCCACGACAGATGATGCACAGCAACCGCCGGCCATCCATAAAACCCGTAACCCGCCATTCCCCTCCATCTCCACGAATTGATAAATCTATATGGTGATCAGAAGCGGACATGAAAGCACAGTCCACATCCTTTTTCCACAGGAAAGCTAATGCACTCGATCTTCCGACGCTATCAACCTCCATATCATAGTACCCATCCAGTCGTTCCTTAGTTCTCCGCATCTCACGATCACAAAGTTTTGTTTCACATAAAAATATTATGGTCAGGGCCTCCCTTCGCAAAAGGTCACGAAGGGTATTCACCGTGTCGAGATTGCCGAAGCCCCGACAGTTAATGCTTAAAGTATTCTGTGACAACCCTCGCGAATGCGGAAATAAAACATAACAAGCATGTGAATTATAAAGCGGAAAATACGGTGTTTTTTTACATGCAAATAGAAAATGTATGAAATACAACAAAGAGACGAAGTCTCTCAAAATGTTATCAAAGTCAAAGTGATTATCAAACTAGCTAAATAACGTGTAGAGGTGTTTCATCTAGGGACAACGCCCGCTAGCTCACACCCGAACCCAAAATACCAAGCAAAAAGCCATCCAATCAAGCAACCTGTTCATCCATGAAAAACATGAACGCCACAATCAGTGGGGTGTAACTCCGGGTTCTCCCAGCCATATCACATTAAACATACATAAAAGGAAATACAAAAGTAGAAGCATGCATATATAGATATACATGTGAAATACGATAAGAATAGATAGGCAATTCAATATATCTAATGATAAGAGCATATGAAGTACAATCCGTAACCATCATGCTATAGATAGACTCGGGGAAGACACTCTTAGGCAACCAAATATGCTCGCTAGGGCTTGCATCTCACCGTTAGCGGTATAAGTTTGATAAGATTGAGACTCGACAAACAAACCATGCCAAGTCACCCAACGATCACGAATAATCAATTATGTAATCATCCATCCAAACATACCAATACATTGACGACATCTCTCACGGTAAATGGAACGCACTAGCACCGTGTACATGGCAAGTATGATTAAAAGGCATCCACGGGATAAACATTTCTCTGAACGCATACACGATTAACATTTCGTATATGTAGACTAATTTCCTCCTGGTAGGACGACGATAAAAATACCCGGTCCTAGTCTAAACCTGGCCAGACTCTCGGAATAAACCATTTTTCGATTCGACAAGCGATAAACGTTTCGCATCCAAGACTCGGTCAATCATAGACGCCGAGTACCCCAAATTCGGTCGACATTCACGAAAGAGGCGGAAAAGAGCACAAGCCTCATAACAAGCGGTACGCTACATGAAAATGACACCACCTCGCAAGTACACAACATTTGACGGCCGGGTCGATCAACGCAAAGCGTTCGCCTCCCAACAACGTCGTCGTATGCCCACTAACACATGCAATTA
>JAIUZE010011182.1:0-30849 GCA_022085475.1 Heliosperma pusillum | reverse complement strand
TCTTACACCTAGCATACATGATACACCTACTTTTCACAACTACCCTAATGGTAATTTTATTTATTTATGCTTATGGTAATTTTGCTTAACTATTTACATTTCTTTGTCTTCATTCCCCCTGTCTCCAAAAGAGGGCGGTGTTCACACCGAGTTGTCACTGTCACCAGAGTCACTTTCTTCACTTCCGGACAAATACTCATTTACGTATATCTTTAGACCTGGAATATACTTTTTAATTTCACGTGGGTGCCCTTCAACTCTGTATCTTGGGTGATCATAATCATTTATGGGCTTGGAGTATTGGCTATGGAAACCATGTAGTGTTTTTCTGATCTCACGAACAAAATTTTGAGGATATGTATGGTGCCAATCTGCTGTGAGTGAGCAAAACGATTCCTTACTTATGCTTGATCCTTTTACCCCATTGAGGTCTGCTAGTTGACTTGTTCTTTTGTGAAAATGATTTTCTGACAGAACTTGGGTGTCATATCTTCGTTGTATTTGGATATCGTTATCCTTTCGAATTTGGAAGATAGTGATCTTGAAGGTGATGAATATTGTATGACCTTCCTTCTTCCGGATACTTTCTTGCCATTGAGTGGTATCTTGAAATAGTGTCAACCATTTGTACAGTAATTTGTATTGTGGCTTCCTTCTGGTTAGAAGACACTTTGCCAAATACTGTAACATTGGGCTTTTTTCTATAAGTACCCCTATAGTATATAGTTCAGCAAGATACCAGAGTAAGAGATAGGCTTCAGGAGGAAATCTTCCGTAATGTTTTGGATTTAGGTGGATGGTGGTGAAGAATGGATATGCCGGATGGTAAGGTAGACCAAGAAGGGGTCCTTGTTCCAATCCATATCTATGGACATACAGGACAAGAAGTTTATGGAGAGTTTCAATACCTCTGGTTGTTAGGACTTTCTTCAGGAGGTATTCTTGTAAAACTTGAGGCATATGACTCACCAAAGATTCTATTGATTCTTTGTCTGGCTGTGCGAGGTTGAGCATATAGATCATAGGGATGATGGATGAAATTTGACGTTGGGTTCTTGAGAGAAAATCTGGAAGGAAGTTATCTTTTCCTTTTATGTGTTTGACCTCAAATTTCCATTGAGAAAACCAACTTGCCCATCGGAGTAGCTGTGCTTGAGGGAGAGTCTTTTGCTTAAATTGGATCATCTTTGGGAATGATGACATGTCCATTTCTATGAGAAAATGTTGCCCAATAAGATGAAACTCAAATTTTTCAATACCTCTTTTCACCGCGAGAATTTCTTTGTATGTGGAATGGTAGTGTTTCTCGCTTTCTTTGAAAGCTCCACTCTTGTAGCCGCATATCTGTCTGTTACCCTTCTCATCTTCTTCAAGTAGTACCGCACCCCAGTAGCAATCACTTGCATCTGTTTGTAGAATTCTTTTTCCTTTTGATGGGATTTTTAATGCCGGGAGAGTTTTTGTCATCTGTTTTAACTCCCTTATTGCCTCTGTGCATTTTTGGTTCCATGGGGCAGCATCTTTCTTTAGTTGGGCTGATAATATTGACCTGTGCTTTGCTAGGTCATGGATAAAATCTGCCATATAATTGACAATGCCAAGAAATTGCTGGATTTGCTTATAGGAGAGCTTTTCATCTGGAAATTCTTCAAGTTGTGTAGCAATATGAGGCTGAAGATAGTATTGACCTCTGGAGATATGCATCCCGAGAAAATCAATTTTTGTTTCTCCGACGACCATCTTTTTCTCCGAAAGCATTATCCCATATTGTTGGACAATATTATGGAATTTTGCTAACAAGGCAGAGTGTGAATCAATATCCATGGAGAACAAAAGGATGTCGTCTATATATACCAAGGCACTTGTAAGGATTGGTTCGAAGATTTTGATCATTGCTTTCTGGAATAAGGATGGAGCTGTTTTTAGCCCGAATGGCATCACCTTCCATTGGTAATGTCGATCAGGGATGCAGAAAGCAGTTTTTGGTCTCTCTTCTGGTTTAATCCCTAGTTGCCAAAACCCCGCCTTAAGATCAAATTTTGAGAATATTTGTGCTTGGGGTAGTTTTTGAAAAAGAACTTCTCTCTTTGGTAGTGGAAACTTGTCATCAGTAAGGAAATGGTTAAGAGGTTGGTAATTGATAACCAGTCTTAACTTTCCTCGTACTTGTTATGCTCTTTTATTGACATAAAACGCTTCACATGCCCATGGGGAGGTGGTTGGCTCAATTAGGTTTTCCTTTTGGAGTTGGTCAATTTCTTGAAGAGCCAAACTGTAATGGTCTGGGTTCATTCCCATATGGCTTGCTTTTGTTGGGTTGATGTCCATGGTAACAAATGATTTTTGTGTTTTAGACCTTTTGGATGCCATGATACCCTTTTGAGACTGTGTAGAACATCAAAACCAAGTATAAAGTCTTTTCCGGGAAGATCAGACCCATATACTCTAGTTTTCAGCATGTAACCCGGAAACAACTGAATGTAAATCGGCTTACTTTTAAGAGTTATATAGAAAACCTGCCCATTTGCTGCTTTAAACGCCACAGAACATGTTTCCCAATGTGATGGGGGAAGAATATTTGGTTTGATTATGGAAGATGCAGCACCAGTATCAAAATATGCAATAACAGGTATGGGTTTGTCGTATTTGTCTGGGAAAATGTAGATTTTTGCATTTGGGGAAGGTTGAAGAGGATAAGTTGGGATAATATCATTTTGTGGTTCTGCTTTACAGGCTTCTATAGGATAAAGATCAAACCTGACAAATTGGTCGGTAATACCTTCATCTTCTTCAGAGTCTTGGTCTGAATCTCCAGATGATTCTTCTTCAAACTCCATTCCCATTGCTAAAATGGTTTCATCTGTTGGTTCATCATCAAGGGAGAAGATGGACTCAATATCTGCATCATCAATGTCTTCCATTTGAGCTAAGTATCCCAAAAGATTATCTCTTTTCTTTTTGTTCAAACAATCTTTTGCATAATGGCCCTTCTTTTTGCAAATATAGCATCGATCCGACTTTCTGGACCCACGTTGTTTTTTCTTCCTGAAAAATTTCCATTTTTTATTCTCAGACAATTGTGGAAACTTTTTCTTCCATCTTTTTCTGTAGAATTTGTTTTTTCTTCCCTCTGAGGATGTACATCCACATTTTTTAGGTTTGCACTTGATAGAGAGTTCCGGATGATCACAAGCTCTTCCTAAAAGCTTTCCTTGTTCTTGTAGTTGCTTGAAAAACTTCTGATGGTTACATAGTTTTTCAAGAGCTGCAAGAGATGTTTGGTAGAGTTCTCCCAGTGTAGCAGTACCCAAAGGTATGTTTTTGAGGGAAAACTGTCTAGCGGTTTCATTTCCCAATGGCTCTGGAAGAGAATTTAAATAAGCTTGTTTGAGATTTACATCATCCATACCTCCAAGAGCATAAAACCGCTTGGACATCCTTTCATAATGCCGTTCAAGGTCTTTCCGCATAAATGAACAACATTTCATACTGAGGAATTCTTCTCTTGCTTGAGTTGTGTAATGATCCCAAGCACCGAGAAATTCATTATGGATGTTTCCAATGAAAGCATCAACTGTAGGGGACTGTCGGATTTGCAGTTGTCGATAGGCTCCAAGACTAATCCACCACTGTCTCAGACGGCCATAAAATCTTGACACTAATCTATCTACTACAGTTGTAAGCTTAGCTCCAGGGAAAAGAAGTTGTTCAGTACACCAGACATGCATTTCATAGATTTTATCCCTCCATTTTGATGGCGGAATGTTATCAAAAGAAAAGCCATGACCCGTTATATCTTGACCTTTAAGATTCCAATCTGGTGGAGGATGAGCATTAGGTTGGTCATGTTCCTCCGGATTTTCTGTTTCACTCTCAACCACCTCCTCAACATGGGTTGGCTCAGCCATCATAAATTCTGGTATTAAGACCTCGCCTTCTGAAATTTGAGATGTGGGTTTCTTTGTCTTTGGTTTGGCCAAACTGGTTAGAAGAGAGGAGATGGGATTATGATGTTCTATCATAAATTGTGAGGCGTCTTCTGGATCTTGGGTCATAGGAGGTTCTATCTGAGTTATTGTTGATGTTTTTTCTCCATCTTTCGATGCAGATTGCCTCTTTTTTGTTATATGTCTTTCTTCAAGAACCTTTGTCGGAAGGAATGACGATGCTCCGAAAGGGCTCAATTCTGTTGGTAGAAGAGGAAGAGGTTGTGGATGTTTTTCAAAGGGTGGTGTATATATTGGGTATGGGGTAAATATGTCGCAAGGCATATTTGGTGGTGTTTTTGGTAGATTTTGTAAGGAGGATAATTGTGTTTTTAAGGATTTTAACTCAGACTCCTTTTGTGAAATAAGTGGAGATGCTATGGAAGCTGTTGTTGCAAGTCGTAGCAGTTCTTGGTGTAATAAAGAGATCTTTTGATGTATCTCTTTTACTGCCAGATCCATGATAGTTACCTTTTTATCTATTTGTTGCAACAGATTGTTTTGGGCTCGTGCATTTTCTGACTGCCAGTTTAATGTTGCTTCTGCAGCACTTATTTGCTTTGTTGAACCATCCGGATTTTTGGTGACTGGATTTTTCACCTTCCAAGAATGTTTAGAATTTTCTTCCTCAAATTCTGTAGGTGGAAAATCTGTGCTTGGAGGAGAGGATGGACCAAACATGTAACATGAGGGAATATCTTTTTGTGGATTTTCATATTTTTCTTGTTTTGAGTATTGTACATAATATTCAAAAGTTTTTCCAGTTGGTTCTCCCAAGAGGCCAACATTTGGATCACCTGACACATATTTTTCTTTAAGGATTTGTTGAGAGGATTTTTTCTTTCTATTTCTTTTCTTTGGGTAATCATCCTCATCTGAGTCTGTCAACATGCAATTTTCACAGTCACAGACATCAAAGAATTTGTGTCCTGACTCATCCTTAAATACATATACTGGGTCTCCAAGAGAGTTAAACGAATGTATAGGAATGTTGAGATAACTCTCATTTTGTTTCATAGGGATGAAAAGTGGAGTGATAGTATTTATTTCAGTACAGAAAATTGGTGGACAAGACTTTGCATCTGGTTCCTTTTTGAAAAATATTTCAATGGTGCCATCTTTTTGTTTGGTAATTTTGGAGTCTAGGGATTGTAAAGGAGTGTTTATTTCATGTATCTTTTCATAGTTGGTAATCCAAGACTCTGGGAGTAGTTTGATGAGTTCATCTTTTGGAATTTGTCTAGGAATATGGATACAAGATGGGCTATGTTGTGACTCTAATTGTATAAAAAGAGCATCATTTGTATCTCTTGGAAGACTAAGATCCATTGCATGGTTTTGAACCCTATATGCCATTTGATGGTGAAGAGTTGCTGCATATGTATTTCCAACTTGTGGAGTTCCAGTTATTTGTAGTTGGATTTGAAGATTTTGGGGAATTTGTGGGTCTTCTAGTGCCATGTTAAAATTTGGAAATAGGGTGATAAATACAGTACCTGCATTGAGTGTTGTTTGGATAGTTGCAATACATGCATGTTTGTATTCTTTGAACCTTGTATCAAGTAAGGCTATTCGTGCTAGAACAGATAAACCTTTCCTTCCATGGAGAGTCAGTGCTAAACGTACTGCTCCATAGTGAAGATGGGTGTAACCACTTGTTTTCCATGTGTGAAGCATAGCTTCATTAAGCCGGAGAGGAATCATTTGTTCTGCTTCTGTAGCTGGAACAAAATGTTGTTCTAACTGTGAGGCTAGAACGATTTCTTTAACTGTATTTTTATGTGGACCAAGTACTTGTTTGATAACTTTTGGAAATGAAGAGTTTGGTTTTGTAAAGGCTCGATATGGATTTAACAAAGGAAGTTGGGTAATAGGGACCTTGCTATTTTCATTTACATACTCTACCTCATAAAGATAATCTACTTTACTAGCATTTGACTTACGAAGAGAAGAAGAAGACGCATGTGCTAAGATATTAGAAGTATTTTCCATATTTTTTAGATGGAGCCAGAAACCATAACAGAATGTCTTATCTCTTATCTATCCTTCAAAATATTAAATTATAATAAGTTACTCCCCTTTTTATATGATAAGTTAGTATAAAGTATCAACTTGCTTGTTCTTAAAATTGCTAAACCGAGACAACAAATAGTTTTTAATTTTGTCTCAAGGTACAAGCTTTTAAGAACATCATAGTTAATTCTTTACACTTTATTCTGCCTAGTAAGAATTTTCTGATGTGGAAGATCCACAAAGTGGCAACCACAGAGCATACTTCTCCATACTTAGGATATTAATAAAGGGAATAACTTACTATTCTTTAATACTTATTAGGAAGATAAGAGCCAAGGCTTAGACTGTCATGGCTCTGATACCAAATTTACGAACACATAGTAAGTACAATCACAAAGAAGGTTTATTAGGATCAATATTATAAACTAAGACTTTTATTATTGACAAGAGAGGATTACAAAGGATTTTATATGAGAAGGGTTTTTATTTCACTTAGCTTGATTTTCTATGGTACCAAGCATGTCTATTTATACTACTTACATGATAAGCATGCTCATACACCTTGCATGCCTTGATGCTACACTTGGCATATTGCCTAAGACACTTATGTAGCCTACTTATCTTACACCTAGTACACCCTTATTTATCTTACACCTAGCATACATGATACACCTACTTTTCACAATTACCCTAATGGTAATTTTATTTATTTATGCTTATGGTAATTTTGCTTAACTATTTACATTTCTTTGTCTTCATTCCACAACAAGTCCATCAACGGCCTTGACTATTAGGTCATGTTTGGTATTCAGTGAATTATTATTAGTAGAATTGGATTATAACTGACAGATTCAGTTAACATGTTTGACTTATATATTTCAATTAGCAGATTTAATAGAGGTGTTTGGTGATTAACGAATTTAAGTTAATAGATTGATGTATCTATATGTAATTAGTTGAAATATACATTTTCTACAATCTATTAAAGTGAATATGCCAAGGGGAGCAACATATTGTAAAAAAGTAAATTGGAGCTCAAACATTTTCAATAGGTCAATATGTTTAAGGTATTTGGTAAATAACATATTGACGAGTCAAACATGCTAAAAATCCCCACTATGCTAAAAATTTATCAATCTACTGTTTACCAAACAGCGCCTTAACCAATCGTATGCTAAAAATCCCCACTATGCTAAAAATTTATCAATCTACTGTTTACCAAACAGCGCCTTAACCAATCGTATACTTCTTGTTCCATTGGTTCGATCAATTTGATACATTCTTATTCCATCAGTTTCGTGTTGTGACAATGGTTGGATCAATTTGATAGATTTATATTCCATTGGTTTCCTTTTGTGTGAAACTTTTGAGAACCGGGATAATTTTTCTGAAATGGTGGGAGTTTTATACTTGGGTGATGAAATAAAGTGGTTTGGATGAAGCTATGTCAGATATGATCTTAATTGTCAACTGCCACGAGCTTCTAGCGAGTTAGAAGTTGTCATCCGTACTTTTACAATGATCGTGAATTTCATGGAACAGGGCACACAGTCCCCTGATAAATTGGCATGAGTTAAGCTGAAGGCACTACATGAAGGCCTTGTACAAGCACAAATCCCTCGACTTGACACGTCGTAGTTCGAACCTTCAGCCTTGTTAAAAATAATTGGCCTAAATAAAGCATGAAAATAGGGTCCAACTAAAATGAGCAAGCAAATCCTAATAAAATGATGATGGTTAGAATCGAAAGCCCCTGCCCTTTTTCAGTTGAAGCCATGCAGCTGCTGCAACTGCAGCGCCTCCCAGGTGAGCTGACCCCGATATTTGCTGATCACCCTGCAAACACATCAATATGAACAATTACAACATTGCCCACAATCTCCCGCTTATCACGAAGTAAGGGGTCAAGATCAATGGTGTAAGTGTGCAACTAGAAAATTCAAAAACCATCAGGTATACCTTAGTGGGGCCTATATACGGAGTATAACAAAAGTCCGCTAAAAGTTCTACTCATACAAAACATCTCTACACTAAATTAAATAAATAGTCTTGCGACTACAGGTTAACCAACTATCTGGCCACTGGATCAGACAGACATAATTTGACCCCCTTGGAATCGGTTTTGCAAATGACCAATGATGAATATTTCTTCTGACCATTTTCTGAACCAGCAGAAAATAGACACTGCCTATCCAACCAAAACCGATTTGTGAAGCTCGAGTTTTGTTACAACCGAAGTATGCGACGATCGTGAGCAGGTTAAGAACAACATATATGGGTAACTCATAAGAAACCAACTTTTTAAAGGTATTCAAGGTGAATATCATCAAAGTGAATTGAGTTAATTTGCTACATCGACACTTCACTTTGGCTACACTCGCCTTTTGGAAAATTTGACCTTCCGTCTCGATATTCTGTACTTTATTTTCGTCCCAGAACAAGATTTTTTTTCAAAAAGACAGCCGTGTTCGACAATCACAGCAGTGTGGGAGTAAAATAGGAGTTAATATTCATGGAATTCGTGAGTTCATTCATGATAATGTAAAAAAAATTAAACAGATAAATGAATAGGCAAACCAGCATACCTTTACCATCCTCAAGACATCTTGGCCGATCAGATAAATACCCTGATATCCATAGAATGATAAGTAATGGCAAGAAAACGACCAAACAAGTAGCATATGATTTTAAAAGATAAAAAAAAAAAAAGGATCTTACCAGTAAAATAGCAGGGACTGGTATGAAAAAGTCAAACATGAGTGTTGCCTTTGGAAAAAGGAATATATCAAGAAGCATGATGGCATTCACCGCCCCACTCGCACCCTAAATGCAGTTGAAGTCAAGTCACTATTTTGCAAACGAGAAAACATCCAAGATTTACCCGAAGGGATATTGAACAAGTGAAGTACGAGGTATCTGGAAGACTGGAACACTTATTTTCAAACAAAACTGAACCTTAGACTATAATAAAACAGATATAAGGCATGTCAAAGGATTAGACAATGACCTACAAATTAAATCCAGGTCAGAGAAAAACGAACCATTTACTTTAGCTTTTCGAAGACAGTCATCATTAAATTCGATGTCATAGACTAAAACTGGTTTCTTGACACTCTCCTAAGGATTCTCAATTTACACTCATGCGTTTTCCAATTGTCCCGACAAACAAGGGATCCAAAAAAAATGGACATGAAATTTGGACAACTGATTGCAAATCATCCCAAAGAACAATCAAAGATGGCCTTATTATTGAGTACACAAAAGCAAGGCCCGCCTTGATATCCCATCTCATGCTAAAAGTGATATCTGGGAAGAAGAACCCTATGCTACTCGACAAATTATCAGGACAAAAATACGATTGATAGCAAAACACAATGTCGCATTAGTAAGGGAAAGCCCTGCACTAAACTATTTTATTCTTTGGTGGGGGGGGGGGGGGATAAGGAAACGATACATACTGAAAAAATAAACCGAGTTCGTTAAACTCACCAATCCTGGAACTCTTGACAAATCCCTTTCAAATGCTCCTTGTTTCTGCAGAGACCAATACGGGCATCACCATTAAAGATCCACAGAATGTATTATCTTATTGAAGGTTAAAACAGTTTAAAGTTGCCAGCCACAGTAGTTCGTTCAGAAGGCAAATACAATGTAAGATATGCATTTAGCTTCTTATGACTGATGTTCAATTCAACAGTGAAAAAAAGGTGGAATGTGAGATAAATGATTCTTTACAATTTAAATGGACAATCTGAACATCATACCTTGAACATGTTAGCAAAAAAGGCATGGTGCACCACATAGAATATTGATCCGACAACAGCGCCAGCGAAGTATAGTTTCAACAAATAGTCCGGTCCAAGATATCTTCCAATCTGTGATGAGAACAATGTTTGTCAGCACAAAATAAGTTTAAACCATATTCACACCCATGTTAACCATGGAAGCACGTGTGTGTAATACATTGTTGTCAAAGCTTGTATGATCCGTATCATTTTAGAATGGTACCACTGAAAAGGCTCTACCTGAGGTTGGGTAATTTTTTTGAGGGGGTGCCTATTCCTACCCTTTAAGAACTACAGAGATACGATACCATTAAACGCTGGCCTGGAAATACATTTACATCAAACTACCAGGACTACCATCTCCATTTCAGATCTATTTTTCTCATTTGACTTTAGTGGTCAAATGATGTCAATATTGACAAGTAATTTCTTCAGATATATTCACCAATGCACAGAATTCACTGTACAGTTTGACACTTTGACATGTATGATTTATTGAAACACCTCCATTCATATTCATTTTTAAGAATTTCCCAAATATATAAATTATCCACAATATCAGCTCATGGACAAGTCAAGCCATAGAAAGTTATAAATCACCGGGGAATGGTGATAACATTCATGACCTATACACAATCAAGCCAAATCAGTACAGTGAGTCTGCCAGGAAGTTCATGAATTACATGTCACAGCAGATATTTTAATACAGTTAGTTTGCCTGGATGTTTACGGAGAATTAAATACAGAGCAAGCACAGAGGGGAAAAAGGAATTTGACAGATTAAAATTAGAGAATCTGAAGTCTGAATGATGCTGTATTACAGGAAAATAGGTAAGGAGAATCACAAATAGATAAAGTGCAAAAACGTCAAAGGTAGACTGTGATGAGGGAAAATTAATGAACGTAAAATTTACAAATAAGGCAGAGCAGTAAAAAGAAGTAATAGAAATGTCATGCGTACACTGCTGCCAAAGAAGTAGAGACCAATCATGTTGGATGCAATATGTCCCATGTCAATATGACTAAATGCAGAAGTGATCAGCGTGTGAACACGTCCACTTTTAATATTGTCCAATGAAATCTGCAGGAAGGCGGCCCGAATCAGAGTGGCAGTTAGAATAAAAACTGATTAACCACATCCAAAGAGTATTGAAGTTCTGGAGTAATAACAAGCAGAAAGTGGAGAAATTAAAGACTGGTCGGTCAATTGTTGTGGAACCAAAACAATTTCTTCAAGGGTCATTTCAAGTATTTGAGACATATTATTGTGCATACTTACATATTTCATTATTTTATAGCACAAAAAGACGTGCTAAATGAACTACAGATTTAGCTTCCAGGACATGGAAGCTTCGTGGATACCCCTATGATGGTCAACAACATATAGACAATATGAAACCTAGAAATCTAGCTCTGAGACGTCAAACAAAGACTAACCATAAAGTTTTTGTACATAAAATCACGGTCAAGAACTCGCCACAGTACGAAAACAGCTGTATTGGCTACGATTAAGCCTAAGACTATGTTATCAGATGAATAACCGTGGGACCATGAGCTCCTGCATACAAGGAACAGAAAAGTCTCAGTACAGAATTCCCCAGAATAGGTTGACCAAATAACTAAGGAAGTAATGTGCCAGTACCAATGTCATGCAAGTATATGTAAATAGATTGCAAACATTTTATCATATCCCATGTCCAGTGTGAGTCGTGTGACAGTGGAATGTTTTTGGAGTCCGAAAGAGGTACCACAAAATGAGTCGACAATATTCAGAATATTTGGTTATTGAATCCTTCAGTGAAACAGAGAAACAGAAAGATCATGCACTCTAACTTGGAATAAAGATCGCTTTTGGACTTTTGGTCATTACATGAACAAAGCACCTACCTACCACAAGAATTACCGGATTCACACAACCTCACCAAATCGCATATAGCAAATCGGTTGAAGCATTTTCCATAATGGTGCTTGGTTAAAATATACTCCTACTATAGAACAAACTCTATAAGAGTGTATCATGCATCGGATGCTGCGTATTCATAACAAACTAGGGAATCATGCCCACCACATCCACCAGAAAGAAAATCCAAAACACCAGACATTTTTAATCTTCAAAAACCAAAATAAAAGATGACATTTTTAAGAATTTAACCTGCAGACCCTTAAATATATAGATTTTTGACAAAATTAACAAAAACCCATCAAAATTAAGTCAACAAATGCTTATAAAAGCATCATGATCCTTCAATTCTTTCTCTTTCACAAACACAATAAACATTGAAAATTGAAACCCAAAAAAGACATTAAATACTAACAGCAAGCTAAATTAAGTAATTAACTCTAAACAGCTTAAACCTCATAAACCCTAAACCTACAATTTACAATAATCAACAAAATCAACCTAAACCCATCAAAATTAAGAGAAAAAAAACTTTCAACATCATAATTAGCTTAATAATACATGAAATTAACTAAATTCTAAGAGAAATGGCATTGAACAATTACCATTTACGCTTATAATTGGAAGACCAAGGTGAAGGCTTAAACTTTGGAAATTGGGTTCTTAAAAAACAAAGTCTTGAACCCAGAAATGTGTTGAAATTGCCCTTAAGATGGGGAATTGAAGAAAATGATTTGGAAAATTTAGGGTTTGAGTAGAATCCATAATTTGTTGGGGAATAGCAATGCAATGGAGGTTTTGAAGGTTTAGGAACAATGGAGGGAGATCTAGAGAGAGAGTAAAAGGGTTTATAGGAGTGATTATGAAGCGAATTGCATGGAATTAAATTGGATTTCTGGAGTTTTTCTGTAAAGTGTTTCAAGGTAATTAGTTTGTTCATTTTTTATTGATTTTGTTCCAAAAACTTGGGAAGAAAAAGGGAGGGGCCAAACCACACAAGGGGGAGAGTGGTAGAGTTTGTTGAGCTTCTCCTCCGAGCCTCCGAGGCGCGGGATAGTTGATTAAATGCGGGTTTGATCAATAGACTTAATTTGCATGAATTTTTTGTAACAATTAGTCTTACTTAAGAGTTAAGACTAAGGGTATCCGTCTTATTAATAAGACGGATACTATTGATATCAGATTGGACAATTTGGTAGCTGAAACGGGTTGCTTGCAATAATAAATATAGAAAAGAGGAAGTGATAGACTCTAGGCTAGTGCAATAGCTATGCAGGAAGTGATAGATTGATGTGACTACACATTTCCATTTATTCAAAAAATTGTTCACGGTACACTACCTACTCTACCATTTCCATATGCTACATCATTTCAGTCTATATCTCTCTCATTTCTTTCAATAATCTCTCTCTAAAAACCCAAAAAATCAAAACAAATGGCGAGGAAGACTACAGCAAAGAAGACCCCTCCAAAGAAGCAAACTCAGACAACACATGCAAAGGTGGTTGAAGACGAACTTGTGGAAGACGACGACGCGATAGGTAAGATGTTATTTTGTTGTATTGTGATGGATTTATGGCGAGGATGTATTTTTTTTATTATGATTTATCAATATTTCTGTATGCATGTAAGATGTTGTTATTTTGTTGTATTGTGATGGATTTATTTGTGCCTTTGTAGAAGATGTTGCGTCCAGAAATGAAAAGAAAGGCAAGGTGGTTTTGGGGAAGAGGAAGGGTGTTGTGATTGAAGAATCTGAAAATGAAGGTAGTAGAATGTGGTTGTTACCCATAAATCATTATTAGTTAATGTTTCTTTGTCGGATTTATATTTGGATTGTTAATGCAGCTTTGGAACCAAGGCAAATAGTGGCACTCAAGAAGAAAAACGGAAAAAGAGCAATGGCTAAAGAGAAGGAAGGTATTATCTGCTGACTTTGTTCTGTATTTTGTCTAATATGTGACCAATTTGTCTTAGCTTATTTTGTGAGCAGCATTTGTCAGCCATTTTCCGTATCATGATCCATTTTTTTTTGATGGATTAGGTATTCAAATTCGTGTATCCAATTATCGTCAACATGTATCCAATAATGTTATTATTGCATTGGTGAAGAGATTTAAACATAAATTCTTAGTGGGCACATACTAGGGTCATATATGTTCTTAGTGGGCACATACTAGTAAACTACATCATATTTATTAATCCATTAATGTACTCCAATTTGCATTCTTTGTAATCACTTTCAGATATATCTATCTGTCTTTTTATCTAATTGGTAACAAATGATACTTATGTGGGAACATCTTTGCTATACACATTACCATTTATTCAGATTACAAGTTTTAAAAACCAAAACTGGTGTCATATATGTTCTTAGTGGTCACATACTACTTAATGCATTAATGTACTCCAATTTGCATTCTTTGTACCCACTTTCAGATATATCTGACTTTTTATGTAATTGGTAACATATCATGTTTATGTGAGAACATATTTTCTATACACATTACCATTTATTCAGGTTACAAGTTTTAAAAACCAAATCTGGTGTCATATATGTTCTTAGTAGTCACATATTACTTAATGCATTATTGTACTCCAATTTGCATTCTTTGTACCCACTTTCAGATATATCTGAGTTTTTATGTAATTGGTAACATATCATGCTTATGTGGGAACATCTTTTCTATACACATTACCATATATTCATATTACAAGTTTTAAAAACCAAAACTGGTGTCATATATGTTCTTAGTGGTCACATACTACTTAATGCATTAATGTATTCCAATTTGCATTCTTTGTACCCACTTTCAGATATATCTGACTTTTTATGTAATTGGTTACATATCATGTTTATGGGGGAACATATTTTCTATACACATTACCATTTATTCAGGTTACAAGTTTTAAAAACCAAATCTGGTGTCATATATGTTGTTAGTGGTCACATATTACTTAATGCATTAATGTACTCCAATTTGCATTCTTTGTACCCACTTTCAGATATATCTGAGTTTTTATGTAATTGGTAACATATCATGCTTATGTGGGAACATCTTTTCTATACACATTACCATTTATTCAGATTACAAGTTTTAAAAACCAAAACTGGTATCATATATGTTCTTAGTGGTCACATACTACTTAATGCACTAATGTATTCCAATTTTCATTCTTTGTACCCACTTTCAGATATATCTGACTTTTTATATAATTGGTTACATATCATGTTTATGTGGGAACATATTTTCTATACACATTACCATTTATTCAGGTTACAAGTTTTAATAACCAAATCTGGTGTCATATATGTTCTTAGTGGTCACATACTACTTAATGCATTAATGTACTCCAATTTGCATTCTTTGTACCCACTTTCAGATATATCTGACTTTTTATGTAATTGGTAACATATCATGTTTATGTGGGAACATATTTTCTTTACATATTACCATTTATTCAGGTTACAAGTTTTAAAAACCAAATCTGGTGTCATATATGTTCTTAGTGGGAACATCTTTATAACCACTTTGTTTTATGTTCGTAGGAAAATTGATACAACCAAAGGCTATTAAATTTGATAAAAGCAAATGTGAGTTGGAGGAAACATCAAAGAGACAGAAAGGGCAACTATTGATGGTCCGCTTAAAGAACCCAGTGAATGAGGAACCAGACGAAGATAGTGATGAAGTGAAGAGGTACTATTGATTTTGTGAGCATGGTTTTGGTTAGGTTTAATAGAAATGGCAATTGTTATGCGTTTTCATCATCTGAGTGAATTTGAAACAATTGTTATGTGAAATGATGTATTTGTAGGAGGATAATCAAGGAGAAGGAGGTTGAAGGCCACGGTAACCCAGCAGCATTGTACGAGTTGATACAATTGTTGACACCGGCTCAAAAAAAGGACGTCGAAGATATTGGGTTTGGTGGGCTTCTAGAGTTGAAAACAAATGCATTCTATCATTTAATGGCGGACTGGTTGATGGAGTGTTATGATGATGTTTAGCAAATGTTTATGTTCAGTGAAAAAACTAACTTTGTCATCACGAAGCATGATGTGTATGACGTGTTCATGCTTCCGTGTACGGAGATGGAGGTGAGGATGACATCTTCAAAGAAGAAGGAAAACCCAGATGAAGGGTTAGTAGAGGCATGGAGGGCAAGATATAATGTTGGCCCAAAAAAGGAGATATCATTTGATCGTTTGAGGAGGGAAATGCTGGATTTGGTAGATGGTGGGAACATGTTTAAGAGGTTATTTGTGCTGTTTTCAATGGGGTCATCCCTCGCACCCACGGTGCACAATCGTGTAGATTTAAGGCTTGTTCGAGCAGTCGAGGATGTGGAGGACATAGTGAGGCAGGACTGGTGCTCATATGTTATACATAGGTTGAGCAAAGCCGTTGAATCATACAAGAAGTTTGACACGACGAACGTGGGTGGCTGCCTACTATTTCTACAACTAGTTTATTTCCACCGTTTAAGTTGGAAGGGAAACCCAGCAAACTGTGAGCTGCCTCTAGTGAAGCACTGGACGTATGATGATATCAAAGACAGGGTAAAGGAGGAGAAGCTTGCGTACAACAAGAATGGGGGGCACTTTGGTATAGGTGAGTGGCAGACTGAATTCTACCCGATCTCACGGGATCAACCGAAAGTGTTGTACCGTCTTTTTGTGGAAGGCTCTCATGATTTAGATGCCGCTTCACCAAGGACCATAACCCTCCCGCTCGCCGCTGGTCTGCTCACTGATGAGGAGCTTCGCTTTAAGTACCCAGACGTGAGCGTCTCAGATTCTTTGATTTTTTTTTGTGTCCAATACACATTTGACTACTGGACATTATTTGTTAATGCATTAATGTCCTCACATTTGCATTCTTTTTGACATATCTATATGGTGACATATGATGCTTATGTGGGAACATCTTTGCTATACATATAAGTACTTGTTCACCTTACATGTCATATAAATTAAGACTAGTCTCATATATGTTCTTAGTGAACACATACTACACCGCAATTATTAACCCATTAATGTAGTCCTATTTGCATTCTTTGTAACCATTTTTTCTAACGTATGTCACCATTGAAAGATTCGGTTTCACTGATATTTATCATGTTTTTTTAATATTGCAGATCCGCGTTCTTAAATGGATGACCACGAAACGCAACCTGGAACTGGTTTCAAAGCTCCATAACGACATGACAAAAGACTTGGAGGCTTTTGTCTCTGTCAATGTTGTTTTGGATGAGGTGGTTCAAGCGGAGGAGGTGGAAAATGGTGAGCAGCCGCCCGAAGTATCCTCACAATTTTCATGGACCCAAGCTTTGATGGACCCAAGCTTCCTCGATGACTTTCATGCTCTGGGGAAAAAAGTTGATGAACTATTGAAAATCAATCTTGTGGAACCACCCTCATTTGATCTAGGGTTGGATGACGTCCATATTCAAGAGGAGGAGGCAAGGGGTGATGCAGTGGAGGATCCCATACATGCCAATGAAAACACTGTGGTTGAAAGGTTTAGGAGGAGGTACAGCCGAGCAGCCAAGAAAGAAGGACGTAAGGCCTAAGCGAAGGTAGTTAGGATGACAACATTTTGTTAATAGCAGATTTAATGTCATTAGTCGGAGTTGCCAGGGTGGTTGTTGGTAGGTGTTTATAAATGGAACAATTTGCATATTTGGAATCATGTTTGCAAACATGTTTGTTGTTGTTATTGACATGGATGGTGTCATGTTTTGTAATCATGTCATTGCACTAGTCTGTATGTTGAACTTGTCTTAATTTTAACTAAGTTCTGTTGTTTTGCAGGCAAAGTCAAAAGTGTTGCCACATTAAGTTCGAATGTTACCCCTTATTGTTTTAGTGTAGTATGTGCCCACTAAGAACATATATGTCAAAAGTTTTTGTTTTTAAAACTTATAATCTGAACAAGTAGTAATATGTGTAACAAAGATGTTCCCACATAAGCATCATATGTTACCAATTCGATAAGAAGTTAGAAATATGCAAATGTGGTTACAAAGAATGCAAATAAGAATACATTAATTGAATAATGATTATGAGGAACATGTTGACACAAAAGCTTAAAATGTTACAAAAATATAAATATTCACTACATAAATAAAACTCATGCTCGAGATGTTACCATAAAAGCTTACATTGTTTCCAGAAAGTACATATTTCCAAAATATTTCTACTAATTTAATTCAAAGCTCAGATATTTCCAAAATGTGGTAAATATTTCCACTAACTTGACCAGCTTCTATTTATGTTGACATAGACTAAGTCACATATGCTTCCATAGACCATATGGTAGTGCATAAATAGAAGATGGTCAGAAAAGTATGGAGATATTTCCCCCAAAAAAGTTGTAAACCCAAAACACTATACTAAATCACTAAGATATGGTCAGTGTATCTCCAAAATATTGAGGCAACTTATAAGAGTCGTGGAATTGGAGTGTACAGCTGAGGATGGGTGGCCGCATTCTGTTGACTCTTTTTGGCACTTTTCTTTTTTCCAATGCTACTTTCTTTACGTTTTCTCCTGCCCTTGGTCACGGATCGTAAGGGATCAAGTACGGTCGTAGAATTTGGAGCCAAATCGGAAGTCGGTTCTTCAATTATCAATTTTGCCTTAAATAGTTATTGGACTTCATCATTAGCTGTAGTGCAAAGCTTGTCAACAATTGTTCTTGCCTCCGGCTCATTTTGGCACTTTGTTATTAGATTGTAGAGCTTCGTCATCAATGATCGACGCCAATTTAAAGATCCATTGGCAACCGCTCTACGCATATCATTTGGAAGAAGACGGCTCCACACTTCCCTTTTGGCAAATTTAGTCCACCTTCTTAAGATGTACCTGGCATATGAGTCAAAGAATGCAAATGTGAGTACATTAATGGACTATGCATTATGGTGTAGTATGTGCCCACTAACAACATATATGACACCAGTTTTAGTTTTTAAAACATGTAATATGAATATATAATAAGAAGTTATATAATAAGCCAGTAGTTATATGTATAACAAAAATGTACCCACATAAACATGATATGTTACCAATTAGATAAATAGTCAGATATCTCTGAAAGTGGCTACAAAGAATGCAAATTGGAGTACATTAATGGATTAATAAATATGGTGTAGTATGTGCCCACTAAGAACATCACTTTTGGTTGGTTGTTAAAACTTGTAATCTGAACAAGTGGTAATATGTATAGAAAAGATGTTCCCACACAAGCATGATATGTTACCAATTACATAACAAGTCAGATATACCTAAAAGTGGTTACAGATAATGCAAATTAGAGTACATTAATAGGTTAATAAATATGGTTTAGTATGTGCCCACTAAGAACATATATGACACCAGGTTTGGTTTTTAAATCTGTTAATCTGAATAAGTGGAAATGTGTAAAGAAAATATGTTCCCACATAAGAACGATATGTTACCAACTAAATAAAAAGTCAGATACATCTGAAAGTGGTTACAAAGAATCCAACTTGGAGTACATTAATGGATTAATCTGAATAAGTTTGTTTATCTCCTTAAGATGTACCTGGTAGGGATTTCAAAAACGGAATGCATATGAAAGACGCGAATTATGTGGAAGCAAGGAATACCCATTTCCTGAATTTTCCGACAAGAGCAATCAACCATCATGTTAGCGCAATCAAAAGTCACATGATGAGTACTTCCGGATACACCAGGTGGGTCAACACCATACACTAGAATTGGGTCTTCAGTTGGGAGTATTACAGCCCTTGTACCAATAGCCACGACAAACTCTTTCTCAAATAAGTTGTACAATTCAAGTGTGTACACCTGAGAGGCGTGCTGCAGTAAGTCGACAAGAGGGTAAGCGGAAGTAGGGGTCGATCTAATACAGTTGAATTCTTTACGCTCCTCCTCACCTCTCCATCGCTTTATCGTCCCTTCATAAATATGATAGAATTCGGTAAGTGAGGTTGTTTTAGTCGCCTGAAACCCAATAGCATGGTTGGTACTCTCGCTCCGTTGGGAAGATAATATACCGACAGAGAAGTAGTATTTGTTTAATGCGGTTGACCATTTGTGTTTTAATCCATACAACCTTTGAAACCACTCGTTCTTTTGAAGACCGTAATCTGATATCATTTTGCTCCAGGTTTCTTCAAACTCGTTCTCATTATAGCAGCCATTCAAACATTTGTTAAATGCATTCTGGAATGTACGATCATGTTTTAACAAGCCAAAGTGAGATATCGCGTTCTGTTGAATGTGCCACTGGCATAACCTGTGTCGTGTTGTAGGGTAAATCTGCAATCAACAATAATGAGACGATGATGTCAAAAAGAACGCATAGAAAGGTATTTTGTCACCATATATTTGGACGACATGTATAAAGTGTAAGCACTAATACTAATATGTTGCCAACTAAACTGCGAGATGTACCTTCTCAATAGCATTATTCATTGCTAAATCTTGATCGGTGAAAATAGAGACCGGTACAGTGTCTAGCGCCATCGACTCATTGAAGGCATTGAACAACCACTCGAAGGATTCCTGCCTCTCATTAGCCAAGAAAGCAAACCCGAACATCACGTTTGACCAGTGGTTGTTTATGCCAACAAATGCACCACAAATAAGGCTATACCTATTTGTTCGATATGTGGTGTCGAAAATCATATCACAACATCATGATATAACAAGTAATCCTCTTTCATCATAGAATCACGCCAAAACATGTTACATAATCTTCCATCTTCACTGAACTGAACTCTGAAAAAGAACCCAGGGTCCTCCGCTTGTCTACTCGTCAACAAATTAATTAATGTTGACGCATCACCACCCTCGATAGATTTCATCTTAAGCCTATGAACAAAGTTAATATTGTCTATTTTAGTGTGACCCACTAGGTCATCACCACCAGCCGTTTTCGATGCGATCCTATACTGCACAGTAGGGGGAACCATAGCTTCTTTCATGACCTCTATAAACTCACCTTCAACATCCGTAATTTTCCTCTCGGAACGATGGTGATGTTGCCATTGAGGAGGAGTAAGTGGGTGATTGTGTTCAAGAGTATGGCTCAACACTTCCCATACTCCCTTAGTATTCACTTGGATCCTTACATTAGCTTTGTAAAAGCACCGTGTCATAACATTTTTCTTCCCCTGGTCATTTGTAGCAAGGCTTGGCTTTGCCTTCTTGCCGTTACCATGCTGACCTTCACACGAGCAAACAAAGTATCTCTCGAATTCGGGGGCGCCTGGGGCGTCTGCCCTACGAAGTCCGCTTTTCCTAATGCTAAATCCAATTTCTTGAGAATGCCTTTTGTATATCTCGTATAATTCCTCCCACTTCTCAGCCACTACACCCACTAAAGATCCGGACTCCTCAATGACTGTCCACAAAAGATATAATAGTCACAACATTAAACAGTAAGTTTACATAAAGGAATCAAATATTTCACCAAACAAATAGGTCACAAGTACATTCTTTGTTATTAAATATGAGACCTTTTATCAGAAAAAACAATATTAATGCGCCAATGATGAGAACATCATAGATCACTATTGTATCAACCATTAAATGCAATGATTGTATATCATGGAGTGTCAAAAATCAAGCATTGATTAACCGTAAGCGTATACAAAAACACCATAAGTGGTTACATGTTTATACAAATTCGAATTAAATGGACATATTACTTATTATATAGCTTAAGTTTATATATCATGTTTATATATTCATATATTCATATAACTTATTATATAACTTAAGTTTAATTTACATAGACATTAAAACTTAACACAACTCGATTCAAACAACTTCCATAAATATTAACTATGTTAATACTCACCTTCATTGCTATGTAGAGTCTCGTTGCTATCGACACCACCATGAGTTTCCGCTTGAACATCGTCTTCAAGTTCGTTCTCTAAGTTGATAATCTCACCCACGTTGTCCAATGCCATTGTTAGATTATATTTTTTTTAATTTAAATTAAATAAATTAAGAGATAAAATGAAGACGGGGATTCTCATATGTGATAATTTTGTTCAAGATTGTTGAAGTATTTAAGTAGGTTGAAGTGATATCAAAACATGCAGAGGATAAAAATGAAGGAACTTGAAGTAATGGTGATGTAGGCATGCATGCAATTTGAAGTGGGTATCATGATTGCTTCATATATGCATTAATTACAAAGAGTACTTCATGATATTATAATATTTGATAGGGTGCGGCTAATAAATGCAAATAGTACAGCCCACTTGTTGCCAATCTGGGTCAGTTTCTTGCAAACGGGTTAGATTGACCCGTCTTATTGTTTCAGACGGATAATGCGGTCTGAAATAAGAATTTGTGTTTTTGTAATGAGTTGGTGTATTTTTTGAGTTTCATGTCTTTTTGGTTGATTGGCTAGTTTTAAAACGGTATCAAAATGAATGTTTAAAAACTGAGAAAATATGTTGTTCAAATTCACTTTATTTATGTTGTGGGCGTTAGCTCTCAAGAGCACTCATATAGAGTCCAATCAAAAATATTTACACATATTGTTCTCCTTAATGTTGGTGGTCATATAAAGGCTGAAAGCAGGCTATCCCATGCCCTTAGTGGCAATGGTAATACTCGTTCTCTCCCTTTGTTTAATGACATTAATATTAGGGAGTTTGTTTCATGGTTACATGATATTGATTGTGTGGCACCTTGCGGTTATGCAATAAAGTAAATACATGGATTGTAGCGTAAAATACAAATTTTACAAAAATATTTAAAAGTAAAATCACGAATGTCACTAAATCATAAAAATCAAAACTCACTTAAAAAATCTTTTATACAAAATGTAACTTAAATAAACGCAAGGGATCTCGATCCCTTGATAAATACACAAATAAACTAATAAAAACTAGGGTTTTTCTCTATGGTAACCTTGTGTTTTTTCAAATTCTACGTGGTAACCCTACTTTTCAAAGATCACATATGGTAACCCTCAACTCTATATTTACGTATCGGTGTGACCCTAAACTATTTTTTCCGTCAAGTTGTCTGTTAAGTATGTGACGTGGCCAATTGAATTATGAAATTTTCTACAAGGTAACCCTTTATTTTTAAAATCCTACAAGGTAACCCTACTTTTTTTTCTTACAAAATAAACACTCCAAGAAATACTTTCTTAATCCCTTAATTTCTCATTGTTAACATGTTTTTCACTCAATTACTCCAAAAAAATGTCAACTATCGGCATCCTCATCTCTTTAACGTATCATTATCGTACTCCTCCAGAAATCAGGTTTAATTTATTGATTAACAAAGAAATCCATTATTAAGCTTTAACCTTATGTTTACAAATGACTCCCCACTCCTCAATTGTACACAACTTTATTATGCCAATTTGTCGAATAATCGAAGTGGGTCAATGTTAGTTGTTTACAACAATCCAGTTTTGAGGCATCAAGGTGGTTTCGAAATAAAAGTTTTTTAATTGGAGGAAACCTATGAAACAAATTTAGGATTTATTATTTCAATGCTCGATATATAACACTTCTACTTTGACATTTAGAAAATTTCTTTGGCAATATTTTATATCTAATAAAGTTCGTACTAGATTTTCTTTTAAAACTAGGTTAATTGATGGATAATAAGGGTAGATTTGACAAATTTGAATGTAATTTAGCAAAAATGTGAAAAAATATTAATTAAGGGAATATATTATTAAGTATGAGTGATTTTTAGAAAAGGTAGGGTTATCTTGTAGAACTTAAAAAATTAGAGGGTTACCTTATAGAAAATCTCATAAATCAATTGGCCACGTCACATACTTAACGGACAAATTGACGGAAAAAATAGTTAAGGGTCACGGCGATACGTAAATATAGAGTTAAGGGTTATCATATGTGATCTTTGAAAAGTAGGGTTACCACGCAGAATTTGAAAAAACACATGGTTACCATATAGAAAAACCCTAAAAACTATTATAAAACTACAGCACGAAAGGTTATTCGTCGTAAGGGCAACGCTCGCTAGATCACTCGTCAAAACCCCAAGCAAATACCAATTTGCAACTTGTTCATCCATAGTTAATGGGGAGTAACATGAGGTTCTCCCAGCCATATTACATCAAAAAATGCATAAACGAGAATAATACATGCATGTTATTCCAACATAAGTAAATCAGTTAGATTACATGACACATGAATAAAAGGTAATTAATACATCGTGCGATCACATACAGGAATCATGTGAGTACAAATAGAAATCAGAGTAACAATCATCGTCAATATTAAACAAGACAACTTTGGGCAATCATATTAATAGGTGGCTTGCATTTCACCATCTAATATCAATAAAACAGAGACTCAGAGAAGGGGAGAACAAGTACATATGTCAACCAAACCCATGTGACTCTCAATACGTAGCCAAGAGCGACATTAAGGAAGGGAGACATGAGACACATCATCCAAACAATATAAGACACACTCTCACGGTAGATGGCATGTGCAAAACATCCAAAAAAAACAAGACGGTACCAACTCTCGGGATAGATGTTTTCCGGGATAGTATGCGATGAACGTTTCGCATACTCAAGACTTAATCTTCCCGTTAATACGTCCATCGAACCAGACGATCCTAGTCTACACCTGGATCCAAACTATCGGGATGAACGTTTCCCAATTTGACAAGCGATGAACATTTCGCATCCGTACATGACACACATACAGTAACCAAAGGCGAGTAACCAAAATTCGGCAACATGGCACACATATGGTAACCAATGTTCCTGAAGAAGGCTGAAGAGCAACCCCAGTTCGGCAACATGGCACACATACCGTAACCAAAGGTCTGAAATGAGGCAAAGAGAAAGTCAAGCTAGCATGCAATGCATAATGACACCACCTCACATGATACAAACTTCAGAGAACCGTCATCGAACACACATGTGAATAGGACATAAGATAGACTTTTCGATGATAAACAAGAGTTATCACATCAAACACAAGCATGTGAATGAGTCAAACATGATACAAATGCGGCGTTGATGAGCATAAATAATATAACCAATCATCTTAAACATGTTATACACACTTACAAACTCGAAATAGTATAAAGAGTCATATTTACTCATACGAACTCTGAACCGAGTGATTCAAAAAGCTAAACCATTAAATTTTCAACGTCAATCCATCTCTCAAATTTTAGGGCCGCTCAGTCAAGTGAAATAGGGCACTTGGTCGAGTGGACCTATTCGGTCGAGTGCAAGGAGGTACTCAGTCGAGTGGTTCTACTCGGTCGAGTGGCCTAAGCAATCGGTCGAGTGCATAAAAACAGAAGAAACCCTCTTCCTTTGTAGTGGGCATCTATGTGTGCGACGATCGGTTATGGTTTATTATCATTCTCTTTTCTTCGTTGGGAGAGTTAGAGACGGATACTGTTGCCTAGCTCAAACGGATTCAGAAATTCTCTGTGTCCTAGGATGTTGGGGCACGTGTGTTCACATTTTTACTAGACTTAGCTTTGCTATTGCTAAGGGAGTGGGAGGGCATATAGTATCTCGGCTGCCCACTAATTTCTTGTAAACTTGTTATTCTTAATATAAGTGACCGTTTTTTAGAAAAATAAAAAATAAAAATAATAATAATAATGTCTCTGAACAAGGTTCACCCTTATGGATTGACAAGTTTTAAGGAGAAGTATTATATGTGTGGAGAAAAATAAAGTTGAGTTAATCTTTGGGATCACAGTTAATAAAGGTCACAAAAATTAGAAGAGAAGAATAAAGCAAAAGGAGAATATTGTAAAGAGACGACTTAAAAAGGAAAGTGTGGACCTTGGGGAGAGACATATGGAGTATTAACAATTTAATATGATTAATATAGATATTATTAATTTTAATAATAATAATAATAATGAAGAAAATGAATATAGATAATATTATTAAATATTAATATAACACTATCAAGTCTAAGAGAGTAGAGCTTAAATAAGATGAACTTAATGGAGTTAAATTAAATTAAACTAAATTGAGTTTAGCTGAGTTGAATTGAACTTAAGTGAATGGAGCAAACTTGACTGAATGAATCTGAGCTGAAAATAAGCCAGAAAGAACATGACCTTAATGTCTTATATAGTTTATTTTGTTAAGAAAATGTGGAAAGTTTTCACAAAATATTTAACTTCGGTTATTTGACGACTTAGATATAGTTGTAAACTAAAAGAATTTTTGGTGTAGAACAATTTCAGATACTCTTAATAATTATTACTGCTCGGATGGTTAAATTTGCAATTAATGAATTGCCATCTAACGACCTTGTAACACCTCACGTTAATTGAAGAGGTTTATTGATATGCTTAGATGGCTAGTGCGTAAAGCGATATCATATCAATAAAGTTTAGGATCAATTGTTGAAAACACCCTTATATGTTCAACTTTTTTAAAATAAATACCTTATCAAAACTTTTTTAAAAATTAATACCTTACACAGGTACTCCGATCAAAAATTGGTACCTTAAGTGAATTCAGGCCCACAAAAATCGAATATTCCGTCCATTTTTAAAATTTTCGTCCAAAGTGCATACTTTTTCCCCATTATACCCTTTATGCTGTTTTCACCCTCTTACTTCCCCCTTATGACTATAAGTCATTCAATTTTTAATCTTTCACTATTTGAATTAACTAATTTTCTCTCTTCTAAGCTTTCATATCTTCTTCTTTTAATGAAATTATATTTCTTACATTTCATGCTTCTACTTATATCTATTTCATTTCTGTTTTTGTTTTTTTATCTATGTGAAGTTAATGGTTAGTATCAATATATAATTAGGGTTCTTAAAATTGGGTGTAATTTTATGGCTTTTGTATTTGCCAGGAAATAGTCAATTAATAAGTGCGATTCAACCTCTATGGTTTCTTCTTACTTTTAGCGAAAATGTTTTTGTGGCATTCTAATTCGTTGTGCAAGTCTTGGACCCATTCTAATCCGGGAAGATTATTGAAGCATGCAAATTTTACATCCCATAAACCAATTTTTTCGAGGATGTAAGTTTTTTCGATAGGTTGATAAAGCACAAATTGAGTGGCAAATGATTGTTTTTTGTAAGCTAATGAAGGAGAAGAACATTATAAAAAGTGAAGTATCCACTTTGGAATAACATTTGCAGTTTCTACAAGAAGAGAGGAAGAAAGGGAAGTTGGAAATAGAAAAATTGAAGAATGACAAAGATGGAAAATTAGTCATGGTCCTTTGATAAACAAGCAACTAGAACTTTTATTGTTGTAGATGATCAATCCAATTAATCTGTGTTACACTTTGGTAGCTTTGAAATCTATTTTGAAGGAACATTGATAATTAATGGGTGATGTATGAGTGTTGTAATAGTGTATATAAAATCAGGGGTAAAATGGGTATTTCACGTTATTTTTGGCCTGAATTCACTTAAGGTACCAATTTTTGATCGGAGTACATGTGTAAGGTATTAATTTTAAAAAAAGTTTTGATAAGATATTAATATTTAAAAAGTAGAACATATAAGCGTGTTTTCAACAATTGATCATAAAGTTTACTTTCTTTTCTGAAAGCCCGTGATAAAACTCTACTGCGAGATTCCCCAAACCCAACTAGCCAGTCACGCTTACTTCATGGCCCATTCTTCCATTGTAGGTTTGTTGGTGATTGTGTAGCACTATAACCATCTTCCGAGGTTATAAATAACTAGATTTCATGCCCGTGCGATGCACGGGTTTACGTTAATATCATTTTCGTAATTTTCCTATAACAGTTAACTTATAAAAATAAACTTTTGAAGTTTTAAGACTATAATATAATATAATCCGTAATTTTTTAAAAAATAATATTGATATATTGATTCAGCTTATTGTATTTTAAACATATGTTACCAACCTTGTCGGGACTCAAGTTATATTTGATCTATATTATGACTCGAAAAATGATTCAAAGTACCTAAGAATTAAGCTCTCTAAGACAATGTTTAAGAAACTCAAAAGATTTTGGGTTGATCACCTCACCTTATGCTAATTGTTCGATATGAAGCAATTCTACTATTTATAGTTATTAGTATATTCGCCACACATATATTGTTTTTCAATGTGAGATATATAACATACTAAGAATTACACAAAGTATATGCAAATAATATGAAATTCTATACTGTAATGATAGCATTTTTTTTTACCACGAATCTAATTATATTATTTTCATAACTAATACAAAATTTTAAGAGCTCTCTAAAACAATACTCTCTCCGTCTTAATCATTTGTTTGCCTTTGATTAAAATACTCCTAAAAAAAAGGCAAACAAATAAATGACCGGGACGAATGGAGTATTTGAGAGACTTAAATGACTTTGGGTTCATCTCTAAGTTTCAAGGACGACTGTTATTTATAATCGCGTGATCATCCCAGCTTATGATATTTCTTCGATGTGAGACAATTCTTCTATTTATACATAGTATATTCACCACACTTACATTACTTTTCAATGTGAGACAAATAACAAATTTGGTAGTTACCATTAAAATTATTATATATGATACTTTCCTAAATTAATTTTGATGATGTAAATTTCATTAAGGTAGAAATAATAATACAAACTTTTAAAATCTCTGAAAGATAATACTTGAAAGATTTAAAAGATTTTGGGTGAATATCTAAGTTGAAAGATGACTCATTTTCACTATAGTTTTTGTGAATTGAATGTAAAAAAATTTATATACAAATTATAAACACCACTTGAATATAATATAGGAAATGTATATTGAGATAAATAAAATATTTTTCACTTTATTTTTTAATGATATTTTCCTAAATTAATTTTTGATGATGTAAGTTTCACTAATGTGGATACAAATTTTTAAGAGTTCTCTAAGATAGTATTTAAGAGACTCAAAAGATTATGGGTTGATATCTAAGTTCTAAGGATGAATCTTATTTATAATTATAGGATCAGCCTAGCTTATGATATTTTTCTGATATGGGACAATATACTATTTATACGTAATATATTTACCACACTTATATTATATTTCAATGTGGGACAAATAACTTATTAAGTAGTACACCATCAAAATTATTACTTATATAGGATATTTTCCTAAATTTTCTAAATTAAGTTTGATTATGTAAATTTTACTATTGTGGAATTAATAATACAAAATTTTAAAGGTTCATTAAACCAATACTTAAGAGACTAAATGACTCCTATTTATAATCATGATTAGTATATATATTTTCTACAAATACATTATTTTTCAATGTGAGACTAATAACACATTAAGTAGTTTACCATCAAAATTATTATTTATGATAATTTTATCAATTAATTTTTAATAATGTAAATTTAACTATTGTGACTATTATAATTCCATTTTGTTAAGAGCTCTCCAAAACAATAATTAAGAGACTTAAAAAATTGTAGGTTTATACCTAAGTTCAAGGATGACTCATATTTAAAATTATAGGATCACCCTATGTTATAATAATTTTTCAATGTGGGACAATTTCCAATTTATAAGTAATATATTCACCACACATACATTATTCTTCAATGTGGGACTAATAACAAACTAAGTATTACACCATCTTTTTTCATATAATATTTATTTCTTAACTGTTACTAAACTGTTATATTAATATTAGAATAATAAAAAAAATATTTTAAATGTCATTTATTAAATTTTTAAAGTAATTTATTAACATAACAATATAAAAAAATAGTTTAAAAGCTCGTGCGATGATCATATTTATGATCACTCCACTTTATGATAATTTTTTAATGTGGTACAAATTTTGATATTTATACGTAGTATAAATTCACAAGTCACGATACCTACATTGTTTTTTTCAATGTGGATCAAATAACACATTAAATAGTTTACCATCAAAATTATTATTTATGATACTTTTCTAAATTAATTTTTGTTGATGTAAATTTCACTATAGTGGAAATTATAATACAACTTTTAAGAGTTTTGTAAGACAATATGTAAGAGGCTCAAAAAATTTTGGGTTGAAACTTTAGTTCCAAATATGATTCCTATTTGTAATCATAAGATCACCCACCTTATGATGATTTTCTGATGTGAGCCAATTCTACTATGTATAGGTAATATATTCACCACAACTACATTATTTTTCAATGTATGACAAATAATATACTAAAAATTACACCAAATATGTTCAAATAATATGAGTTTCTATACTTTTCAGGGTTTTTTTTCACCACGAATCTAATTATATTATCTTCATAATTTTTTTTACAATACTTCAATTTTTTTTAATAATACCTTTTAAAATTAATTTTTAATGATGCAAATTTAACAATTGTGAAGATAATAATAGACAAACTTTTAAGAGATCTCTAAGACAATACTTAAGAGACTTAAAAGATTTTAGTTTGTTATATAAGGTCAAGAATGATTCATATATTTAATCATATGATCACCCACCTTATGTTAATTTTATGATGTGGGACAATTTTACTATTTATACATAGTATATTCATCACATCTACAAACTTTTAAGAGATCTCTAAGACAATATTTAAGAGATTCAAAAATTTTGGGTTGATACATAAGGTTTAAGGATGACTCATATTTATAATCATAGGATTACCCACTTTATTATTTTTCCAATGTGGGAAAATTCTATTATTTATATGTAATATTTTTAGCACATCTACATTATTTTCCAATGTGGGACAAATAATAGTTATGAATGAAACTTTTATTTCAAGAGTTTCTAAAAAATTGAAAAGTTGATAATATTATTAGAAAAATAATTAATTTAAAAAATATAATTAAAATTTAAGAGTTTAACCATAACTGGGAAAGTATATGTATGAATAAAAGTTGATAATATTAAAATTCAATCTTTATATAATATAATATATTTTATTTAATATTTAATTAGCCTAATAAAATTATGTGTAAGGTAGTTTTATCAATAAAAAATAAAATAGTGTTTTGAAATAGTTGGAGACTCTCTCGTTGCCTGAAAAAAGCCTCTTTTATATATATACTAGATTTAATGCCCGTGCGATGCACGGGCCACTTGCTAAAATCTTTTTTATTATCTTTAACTATATTAAAAACACTAAGGCCTAGAAATATATCGTCTTATTTAAATTTTCTTTAAGATTGACAATAAATTATCA
>JAIUZE010011181.1:0-25652 GCA_022085475.1 Heliosperma pusillum | reverse complement strand
CTTTCCGAGGAGAGGAGTTTAAAACTAGGGGAATGATAACCTTTAAGTAGGACGGGAAAGGGTTTAGGGTTGGATTAGGCAGGACCGCTTCGCGGACCCGCCTAATCCAACCTTAAACCCTTTCCCTTATCCTTATTCGAACGGCCGCGAGACCTAAAGACACCCTAGAGGGGGAAGAGTGAACCCTTTTCCGAGGGGACGGGATTAAAACTAGGGAAATGATAACCTTTAAGTAGGACGGTAAAGGGTTTAGGGTTGAATTAGGCACGACTGCTTCGCGGGCCCGCCAAATCCAACCCTAAACCCTTTCCCTTATCCTTATTCGAACGGCCGCGAGACCTAAAGACACCCTAGAGGGGGAAGAGTGAACCCTTTTCCGAGGGGACGGGATTAAAACTAGGGGAATGATAAACTTTAAGTAGGGCTGGATTACACTAGCAGCCGCAATGTTACGTAGCATACTTGTACGCGATATCGTGGTTGTACATATTTTATGCATGTACACGATTGTTTAATGTACATATAAAGTAATTCCATGCATATGCAAAAGATAAGATCAGTTGAGACAGCTTACTTGAATTAGATGCCTTGCCTATTAATTCTTCATCATCTTTTGGTTTGGTTGAATAAAAAGAATGCATTGAGACAGGTTTTTTTAGCTGGTGGTTTTTTCTTTTGTGCTACATTTTTTCGTCCCATATCTATCTGTCAATGATTTGAGAGATATTTTATGAATGTAAAAACACATATGGCTATACAAATATCATGTAGAAAGTAGGACAGAAATTGAGGCAAAATGATTCTAACATTACTTCAAAGTACAAACCATTACATAAGTCTTAATTATACAAATTACAAACCATTATAATTATACATAATACAAAAGGTTGGCAAAAAGACAACTTTAAAACCGCATCAGACTAAAGCACCAAGCCAAATACATTACATTTGCAAAATATAAACTTGGGCTATCTAGAGTTTACATAACCTAATCTAAGTTAAACTTCTACGAACTAGTAATTGTCTTGCAACTAGATAGGCTGTATGGAATGTCAAGAGTGGCATATCGCGGAGCGCATCATTAATTTCTCGAACATTGACATCAGTAACCTCCCTAATATGTGCTCTCTGAAATGGATTTCGGTATTGGTAAATATGCAATAGAAACCTAGCTGCCATATTCTGTGTCAGGTAACATTTACACCTTTGGGAAATTATTCTAGAACCCCTACGAACTATCCTAACGCCATTAACATCATTAATTCGCAAGTTGGCTCTGTATGCCGCATCAACAAGAGGTGCGTCAACATGAAAAAGGAACAGTTGAGACCATTTTTTACAGACAGCGGCCATGTTTGCCTTGTCAAACTGACTATCAACTTTACTGAAAATTGTTTCCATGATATCTTGATCATCAAGAACACCACTTTGTGCTTGACTACGCCCACCATCGACCTGAACTTCATGACCTTCAAATGTCCAACTAATACTTGCTTTTTTTGCGGATACATAATTATGAATGAACTGTTGTCTATCTTCATCCTCAAGATTGATTACCCACCCCAAGCAATGATTGTCCATATTAGACCTAGGTTGAAAGGGGCAAAGTTAGAAAACGATATACGTAGTTAGATAGGCTCCTAAAAAGCTACATCTTATCTAGAGAGTCATTGTTTCCGTAAGTATGAGTACCATATTGAGGAAGCAAAAAGAAGTAAAGCAACAAAATAAACAAATGGATGTTTTTTTTTTTTTTTTTTTGGCAACAGTAAAAGATAGTCTACATAGTCATGGCCTTTTTAGCAAGGTCGTGAGCGACTTTATTTAGGGAGCGGGGAATGTAACTAAAGTATAAACAATGAAAGGATAAGCTTATTTGGCGGATGTCTTCTAAGATCCCTTGGACTTCATGGTAGCCTTCAGCATAATTAAAGATTTGAAGAAGAAGTTGAAGGCAATCAGTAAGGATGTGAGCATGGAGAAAATTTTAAGCACGAGCCCAAATGAGCACTTCCTTAATACCCACAGCTTCCGCTTGTAAAGGTCCTTCAGCCCAAAACATTTTTTGATCTTTATGGAAGATAGTGTTATTGTCATAGGCCACCCACCCAAAAGCAGAGCGCAGATTAACCTTCCAACTTGCGTCAACCTTGATACGAATCATACAGCAGGTGGATCCGCGGCCCACATAAGGCGTAGGGTAGGAGTTTCTTACCATATTTTCCACCTCATCCTGCATATGATTATTTACCTGTGAAGAAGAATTAGCAGAGGCAATAGCAGCAACTGCTAAGGCTGAGCTATCACTAGATCTTTGCAGAATTGAGAATGGAGAAGGTTGTGCTCCTCTAAATAGACATTCGTTTCTGGAGAGCCAGATACCTCTTATGGTTGCAATAAAGGAAATGATTTGCCCATCCGAATTTTTGTCCTGAGAAAAATATGAAAGCCAGTTGATAATACAGGATCTGAATGAAATATGAGAGGCATTTTCAGTTCGTATACCCAGAACCGATGATCTCCATATTTTTTGAGCGACTTGACAATCTCTGAAGAGATGTTCAACAGTTTCAATCTCATTAATGTCGCTACAAATGTGACAGTGAGCGGCGGCATCAATTTTCCTTTTAATAAATTCATACCCCACAGGTAAAGTATTCG
Organism: Heliosperma pusillum; assembly: GCA_022085475.1. Classification (NCBI taxonomy): domain Eukaryota; kingdom Viridiplantae; phylum Streptophyta; class Magnoliopsida; order Caryophyllales; family Caryophyllaceae; genus Heliosperma; species Heliosperma pusillum. The sequence goes on along the minus strand of JAIUZE010011181.1, from coordinate 22,991 downwards.
TGAGGATTTTCCAGATAAAAATTTTCCAAGTATGTGGGAGCGGAAGGTTCCAAAGCAGTTTTTTGCAAAAATATTTTTCCTTAATCCCAATACGAGTTTTGTCTTTATTTGTACTAATCTTATCTTGTAAACAATCAAGAGCAAGACCATATCCACTTTTCACTGTGTAGATTCCGGTTTTCGATAGTGGCCAGAATGGTGAGTCAATAGATTGATAGTCAGGGATGGGCGTAGCTAGAATTTTCCTTTTCCATTCCTCATCAAAGCAATCTGAAAGAAGATGTTCATTCCAGTTGCCCGATTGATGGATAAGATCACAGACCATAAGATTAGGCAGATCAAAACCCGGTGGTGGAGAAAGGAGAATACTAGGCGGTGGCTCAGATCCATTCACCCAACAAATGGATGTAGAAACAAAGATTTAAGTCGAACGTAGAGGAATCAATTGTATTGAAAATGAATCAGCAATAATAGTCGTATAACACAAAATTAGGGTTAGGATTGCAAACAAAATAATCAGAAATTGATAAAATACTAAATTGAATATAGGAAAACATAATTAAACATACATGCAACAGTTGAAAACAACAAAAAACAAAAGCAACAAAAAACAAAAGAAATCAGAATGAATCATCAATAATAGTCGTATAACACAAAATTAGGGTTAGGATTGTAAACAAAATAATCAGAAATCAGATGATAATATACTAAATTGAATATAGGAAAACTTGATTAAACATACATGCAACAATTGAAAACAACAAAAACAAAAGAAATCAGATGTAATAACGCATTTCTAAAGCAGAAATTGAACTAATTTGAAGCACAACAAAAGTAAAAATTGAGTAATGGCAAAGAAATAGTAGAAAATAAGGAATTACCTAAACTTAAACGAGAAAACTATTGAAATTGGCGGAGTAATATGCTCAAAATTACAGCAATGGCGGTTGATCGTTGCAGGTAAAAGACATGATGAACTTGAGAAGAAGAAGATGATCGAAGAGAGAAAGTCTTGAAATTGGCGGAGTGAAGAAGAACGAACGAAGAAGAGAAGAAGCTTAAATAACAACAATAATGGCGGATGAAGATACGAAGAAGAAGTTGTTTGAAGAGAAACCGAGAGTGACAGTGAGAATGAGAGTGAGGAGAGAGAGAGAGAGAGAGGGGGGAAGTTTATAATTGGAAAATTGATTGTGACGGTTTGAAGGGGGAAGAGTGAAGAGTGAATAAATGTTAGTTTAACTGACTAATCTTGAGCGTCTAATATTATTAGATCTAAGGGCTGTGAGTGGTTCTCACAGTTCTCATTATCATGGAGGTTCTCATGGGATCCCAAATCTATATATATATATATATATATATATAGAGGTGGGTTCAAATGAGTCCCCTTAGTATATTTGAGTCCTTGAGTCCTCATCCAAGCCCTTGGATTAGAAGGATGAAGGGCTATGATTAAAACAAAATAGAAGGCTAGGATTGTGAGACACACACAATCAAATTCCTTCAAACTCTAATATAAATACCCTTCACTCACTCATTTTCTTTCATTTTCACATATCTCACTCTCTCTTTACCTCCCTTATCTCTCTACATATCTCTAAAAAAACAATTCAAAAAAAAACCTTCTAATCCCCTCACTACCACCGAACCTCCACCGCCGCCACTCCTCTTCCACCACTCCTCCACCGTCACTCCTCATCCGCATTCATTCCCTCTTCCCCGTCACTCCTCCGTCGTCACTCCTCCGTCGTCACTCCTCCCTCATCCTCCGTCGTCACTCCTCCACCCCGTCACTCCTCCGTCGTCTTCCCTCTTCCCCCTGCTCTTCTCGGCTCCCTCCTGCCGCCTCTCCCCTTCTCATTTTTTTTTGTTTTTTTTTTCAGATTTATACCATCATATTTTAGCCATTTTTTGAATATTTTTTTAGATCTGAAAAAAGGTAAAAAGGTTAAAAAATACAACCACTATCATTTCAAATCTTGTTTTTTATTTTTCAGATTTATTATGTTTTCTATTTTATTTAGATCTCATTATTTTTATATATGTCTTTTTTTTTCTAGATCTAAACTAAAGTTACACCATTCCGGCTTAAAGTTACAAAATTATTTACTAAAGTTACATTATTTAATAGGTTTATAACTAAAAGTTACATAGATAGAGAACAACCACCATTTTTTTTTTTCAAATTTGTACCGTCACAATTTTAGTCTCATTTTTTAGATCTGAAAAAAAAGGTGAAATAAAAACAAGCACTACCATTTTAGATCTGAAAAAAAAAAAATTACCACCACCTTTTTTTTTCGATTCACTATTTTTATGTAAGATCTCATTTTTTTGTATATATTTTTTTTTCGATTCACTAAAGTTTCACTATTATGTAATAAAGTTTCATTTTTTTGTTATTTTTTTTTATTTTTTGAATTTCTTTTGATTTTCTATTTTTTTATTATAAATCTCGTTTTTTTTTTTGGTTCTGTTTTTTTGTTGTTGATTTTTTTTGGTGTTTAGTTGATTTTTTTTGTTATTGTTTGGTTGATTTTTTTAGATCTAAACTAAAGTTACATCATTTCGGATTAAAGTGACATAATGATCTACTAAAGTTACATCATTTAATAACATCATTTCAGATCTTGTTTTTTGTTTTTATTTAAGATCTCCTTTTTTTTTATATAAGTTACAACATTATGTACTAAAGTTAAATAGTATGGGCTGAAGTTACACTAGTACATACTAAAGTTTCACTAGTATGTACTAAAGTTTCACAAGTATGGACTAAAGTTTCACAATTATGGACTAAAGTTTCACTAGTATGTACTAAATTTTCACTAGTATGTACTAAAGTTTCACTAGTATGTACTAAAGTTTCACAATTATGTACTAAAGTTTCACTAGTATGTACTAAAGTTTTACTAGTATGTACTAAAGTTTCACTAGTATGTACTAAAGTTTCACAATTATGGACTAAAGTTGCACTGGACTAAAGTTATCTTATTAAGGACTGAAGTTACTTAATTAATGACTATAGTTACATTAGTATGCACTGAAGTTACACTAGAAAATACTAAAGTTACCTAAACATGAGTTACACTATAATTGACTAAAGTTACACAATTAATAAATGAAGTTTCACTAATAAAGGTTAAAGTTACACTTACTAAAATATTAAAAATAATTCATATTTTAAGTTAAAGTTACGCAATTAAGAATTAAAGTTACACTCATAAAAAACTAAAATCACATAAATTTGTTTAAAAATTATATAAATTCAAATTTATATAGTCGAAATCACATTTTAATTTAAAGTTACAAAAATGATGGTTGAAGTTTCACTCTTAGTGACTAAAGTTCGCCTCATAAAAAAACAAAAATCACATAAATTTGTCTTAAAATTACATAAATTCAAATTTATATAGTTTAAATCACATTTTGATTTAAAGTTACACAAAAAAAGGTTGAAGTTACAATAATTATTAAAGTTACACTCGGAATGTAGGTGAAAGTCATTAAAACTTACTCATTTTGTTCTAATCTTGTCCCTACAATTTGTTCTAATCTTGTCCATTCATTTTTCTTTTAATCTTAGCCTTCCATCTTGTTCTAATCTTGTCCCTCCATCTCTTTCATCCAAATGACAAGATGAGGACTCATGCACTCAATTTTGAAGGTGGACTCATTATAACTTGCCTCTATATATATATATATATATATATATATATATATATATATATATATATATAGGAATTGAATCATGTGAGGCACTCTTCTTAGGGTAAGGCGGCTGTACCCATCCCCACCATCCAAAATAATTAGAATTGACGCACAAGATTTCGCCACATCAAAACCAAATTCCCCACCACAGAGAATAAGAAAAGGGACGTTCAATTACCTAGCTTCTTTCTCTTTCCACTGCAAGTTTGTATTTTTTTTCCCTTATTATTTACAACTTTCTTTCGATCATTGCTATTTCGTTTGTTCATCAGTATTTTCGCACAAGATTATCGCGCATCGTCTATTTCTTAATTCTACACTGTTATCATTGTGATTTCCGATCAATTTTGAAGGTATTTTCTCAGCTACTCGCATTAATTTGTGGTTTTTTATGTGCGATTATTATTTTTCTCGATTTATTTGTCCTATGTTTTTCAATTTTTGAATATCAGTGTTCTTTTCTATCGTTTGTTCCTTCTATCTCGTCTTATTCGTGAGAATGAACTTACGATTTCTTCAATCTACTTGCGGTTTGTGCATTTTCAGATATTATACTGTGCACTTGCATATTATCGAACGTCTTCTTTTTGTTTGTTTTTTCGAAATTAATTTTGTTATTTTCATAAGTAATTGTGCATATTACACTTGAAATTAGAATTTTATGTGGTTTTTGCTCATTATATCATGATCTACTTTTGTTAATGATATTAGTTTATATATTTTAAGGGTAATCTACTTATTTTTGGAGTTAATATATTTCTCTCCATAAATTCTCACTGACAATTGAATTTGCACTAAAATTTTACTTGATTATCGATGTTTTACTATTTTTGAAGCTATAATTTGTATATTTTCTATTTGATTGATTTTATAGAGATTGATTTCGTATCATTCAAACTTCTAGTACGTATTTTGATTGATTTTATATTTTCCGATCATTTTCCCGCTTATCCGTTTGATTCGTTCCGCTAGTTCTACTATGTATATCTCTTATGCTTGATTTTTTCACACTCGTCACATTGTCTCAGTCGTGGTGTAATTTCTGCCTTTATTTTGTGAATCCTACGCCTAAGGTTTGTGAATCTTGGACTTTGTGGTGTGAGTCTAAGACCTTAGTTTGTGAAACTGTTGTACATGTGAACATAGGAATTGACTGTGAAAGTAGGCCTTTATTTTGTGAATCTTACGCCTAAGGTTTGTGAATCTTGGACTTTGTGGTGTGAGTCGAGCACCTTATTACTTTGTGAAACTGCTGTGAATTTTGGTATTGACTTTGTGAAATTAGGCCTTTATTTTGTGAATCCTGCGCCTAAGGTTTGTGAATCTTGGACTTTGTGGTCCACTTTTTAATTTAGGATACCCGCACCCTTCTTATGATCTCTAAACTATTTCCCGTTCTAAATTTAGGATACACGTCCCCCTCTTATCATCCCATTTCCCCTCGGTAGGGGTTCACCCTTCCTTTTTAGGGCTTAGTTTTGGTTTTCGCCCCCGTTCCATGAATAAGGAAAAGGATTTAGGGCTTAGGGTTCCATTGATTAAGTCCACTTGGCTTGTTGTGTTGTGAATCTAGGACTCAAGTTTGTAAAAATTCCTTGAAAATAGAAATTTTCTTTTCTTTGTTCAAGTAGAGCATCTGCTTGTAAATCGTACAGCTAAGGTTTGTGAACCTTGGCTTTTTGTGTTGTGAATCTTCGACCAAAGTTTGTGAAACTACTTGAAAAAGAGGAATTTTCTTTGTTAAAGTAGGACATCAGATTGTGAATCCTACAACTAAGGTTTGTGAACCTTGGCTTTTTGTGTTGTGAATCTCCGACCCAAGTTTGTTAGACTACTTGAAAAGGAGGAATTTTCTTTGTTAAAGTAGGGCATCAGTTTGTGAATCCTACAGCTACGGTTTGTGAATCCTACAACTAAGGTTTGTGAATCCTACAGCTAAGGTTTGTGAATCTTGGCATTTTATATTGTGAATCTAGGATCTTAGTTTGTGAAACTCATATGAAAATAGTAATTCAACTTGTTTTTTTTCTGTTCACCATAAACATATATATTTTGAAAAAATCCTCGTCTTAAAATTGATATCATTTCCTTTAATTTTATATGTAACTTTGGTATATAATTTTAACTAATTGTATATCGTTGATTATTTTTGTTGGTATAGGTTTTTGCCTAAAGTTTTGTGTTGTGCTTGTGGGATCAAGGGATCAAGACGGTGCGATCAAGGGATCAAGACTGTGGGATCAAGACAATTCAGATTGTGTTAGTCCTTAGATGTAACTCCATAATTTAATAGACATACATGTGTTTCCAACAGTGTGTATAAGTATTATTCCGCAACATTTTGTATAAGAGAAACGATTCACAAAAGTAGGTAATTATTTAGTAGACAAGCAGATCAACTTGCACTTTTGTGAATCTAGGACCTCAGTTTGTGAATCTCACACTTTTGAATTATGAATCTATAAACTTAGTTTTTAAAAATAGGATTTGACTTTGTGAAACTTGGCCTTTTAGTTTGTGAATCCTACAGCTAATCTATGTGATGAATCCTACGGCTAATCCTTGATTGTTAGAAGTAGGGCAGTCATTTGTGAAACTAGGATCTCAATTTGTGAAACTCTTGTGCAAATAGAAATTTATTTTGTCAAAGTATGGCAGTTGTTTGTGAATCCTATAGCTAATGTTTCTGAATCTTTGACTTTCATGTTGTGAACTAGAAATTATGTGTAAGAAATTTCACACGTAAAAGGAATCATAACACAATTACATATTTTATTCACAAAATATGAAATAGTAACCTTTAAATTAAAGCGATTTCACCCACTGATGTCTCTGTTTCACAAAATCACACACGTTTCATAAAATCAAACTTAGGTTTCACACAATTACGTCTAGGATTCACAAAATCTGAAATAATAAACTTTCAATAAAACGATTTCACAAGTTGATGTCTATATTTCACAAAATATGGTCTACGATTCACAAAATCATCATATACTACAAAATCATCAAATGCTAACCAAAAACATATTCCCAAATACTTGAGTTGAAAACCAAAATAAATCAAACATAAAAGAAAAGTAGTTAAAGATTGTTTTTATTCAATCCTCATCATCCTGGGAATACATCACTTTCTATTTCGCTTCTTAACTCTCTATTCCGCTTATTCCGCTTATTCCTCTTCTTCCTCTAGAGATGTATCTTCCTGTGTAAAGAAACAAACCTTTAATTAGATACTCATGTGGAAAAATATTGGCTAGGATTCTCAACGATGGTAATAAATATTCAAGAATCATGTCACGGGTTAACAACAAATCAAACATAAAAAACAAAAAAAACATATTACTGCTAACAGAGGGAATGTTACGAGTTTCACAAAATCAAGTCTAAGTTTCACAAAATCATGTCCTAGATTCACAACAAAACAACTATATATGCATCATATAATTAAATTCTCAACATGACGGAACGATGATTATAAGTTTCGCAAAATCATGTCTAAGTTTCACAAAAACAGGTTCTAGATTCACAAAGAAACAAACATATATGCAATGCATTATATAACTAACTTTTCACCGTGACGGAGCGACTATTATAATAATCACAAAATCAAGTCTTTATTAGACAACAACCATAAACACCAACATCAAGTCTCTATTTCACATTAACAAAGACCTAGAATATTACAATGTCATTTTAAGATTCAATCAACCAAGTCTTAGATTCAGAAAATCGAAATCAAAGCAGCAAAATCGCGACATACCTGTTCCAATATAACTATTACCATCAAGTATTGTAATATCTACAATCTCCATAACAATCAGAGCCGCAAAACGTCAAAAAAAAACGTTGTAATTAATAGGAAATCACGAGGTTGATAAAAAAGTTCAATTTTGATGAAAATTGAGACTTATATCATAAATTAATCAACGGAATTTATGAATATGCTCAATTAGAAAATAATTATGAAATTACCTGCAAACTAATTGAAATTTTCTTCTGAATTTGCTAAACTCGGGTTGTTATGTGTTGTTTCGATGAATATCGACGCCCAATTTCGTAGAATCGCAGCAATTGATTTCAAGAAATTGATTGAAATCGCAGCAATCTATGTGACTACGATTCTACGAAGAAGCAGAGAAAGGAAGGAAAGCAGAGAGAGAAAAAAATTTTGAATTTGGACTTTGGTGTTTGTGTTTGATATAGAAAGTGTTTGGGCCAATTAGGAATGGCTTCTAATTGTCAGCCCCTTGAACAATACCATTTGAGTCTTCTAATTCAGTCCAATGAAAGTTTGGTGAGGCAGGCTGCCTCGCCATAATTAACGGCCTCACCAGATTCAGCCTCTATATATATAGAGAGAGAGAGAGGTGGGTTCAAATGAGTCCCTCCTCCTCTTTTGAGTCCTTGAGTCCTAATCCAATCCATTAGATCAAGAGGATGAATGGCTAGGATTAAAACAAAATGGAGGGTCAAGATTCTGAGACACACACAATCCAATTCCTTCAAACCCTAATATAAATACCATTTCTTCACTCATCTTCTCTCATTTTCACATTTCTCATTCTCTTTCTACCTCCTTTCTCTGTCTAACATCCTCTTTTAAAAAACACCCAAAGAAAACCTCACCCCCACCGGACCCCACCCCCACCGCCACCTCCTCCACCGACTTTGGCTCCTCCACCAACACCGCCACCTTCTCCACTTTCGTCACCCACCACCACTTCCCCACGACACCGCCACCGCCACTTCCTTCCTCCGTCATTCAAACCCCAGAACCACCACCAGTTCTGTGCCCCCTCCGCTGCCGCCGACCCCACGTCCTCCATCTACCTCCTCTCCCGCCGCCTAGCCTGGCTGTCCGGGCCTCCTCCATGTCGTCCTCCGCCTCCCATCTCCTTCTCCTCTCCCTCCTTTCTTCTTCTCGGCTAGACTACCACCACCACCGACACCTGGTGGTCTGGCCGAGAAGAGAAGAGCAGGGAGAGGAGAAGGAGATGGGAGGCGGAGGAGAGTTGTTCGGCCACTACGGCACTGTTGTGGCGTTTTTGAGGCTCGGAAAATCCTACTTTTTCAGATCTGGAATTTTTTTTTTTTCAAATTTAGTTTATCCAGATTTGGTGGGTATTTATTTATATTTCTCAAATCTTGTATTTTTTTTTTGTTGGTCGAGACATGGTTGTTGATTTTTTTATCAAATTCGTTATTAATTATTTAGTTTATCCAGGTTTTTTTTTTCCAGATTTCTTACGTTTATTTCTCGTTTTTTCAGATTTATCGTTTTTTTCATTTTCTAGATCTATTTTTTTTTCAGATTCACTTTCTTTTTTTTAATCTCGGTTTTCATTTTTAAAATTTCTTATGTTTTTCATTTTTTTTATTTTAGATCTCATATTTATTTTTTTTGTTCTGGATCTAAAGTTGTACTAAAGTTACATCATTATGAACTAAAGTTACATCATTATGAACTAAAGTTTCATCATTATGTACTAAAGTTACATCATTATGTACTAAAGTTACATCATTATGTACTAAAGTTACATAATTATGAACTAAAGTTACAAAATTATGTACTAAAGTTACATCATTATGTACTAAAGTTACATCATTATGTACTAAAGTTACAAAATTATGTACTAAAGTTACATCATTATGTACTAAAGTTACATCATTATGTACTAAAGTTACATCATTATGTACTAAAGTTACATCATTATGAACTAAAGTTACAAATTTATGTACTAAAGTTCCATCATTATGTACTAAAGTTGTTCAATTATGAACTAAAGTTATTCCATTGAATAGTTTTATAACTAAAGTTACGCTATTAAGGCTTGAAGTTACGCTATTAAGGCTTGAAGTTACGTTATTCATGACTAAAGTTACACTAGTATGGACTGAAGGTACACTAGTACGGACTGAAGTTACACTAGAAAAGACTAAAGTCACCTAAACATGTCTTACAAAATTCAAATTAATATATTAGATCTCATTTTAGTATAAGGTTACACTATAGTTGACTAAAGTTACACAATTAATAAATGAAGTTATACTTGTAAAAATTCTAAAATTACACTCAAAAGAGTTGAAATTACACAATTTTTGGTTTAAAGTTACACTCAAAAGAGTTGAAATTACACTCATAATGCCTGAAGTTATACTCATAAAAACTCTAAAATTATATAAACTTGTTTAAAGTTACATAAATTCAAATTTATATAGTGAAAATCATATTTTAGTTTTAAGTTACAAAAATAATGGTTGAAGTTTCACTCTTAATGACTAAAGTTCGCCTCATAAAAAAGCAAAAATCACATAAATTTGTCTTAAAATTACTTAAATTCAAATTTATATAGTTTAAATCACATTTTGATTTAAAGTTACACAAAAAAAGGTTGACGTTATACTCGTAATGACTGAAGTTATACTCATAAAAGGCTAAAATCACATAAACTTGTCTTAAAGTTACATAAATATAAATTTATATAGTCAATCACATTTTAGCTTAATGTTACAAAAATAATGATTAAAGTTACACTCGGAATGTAGGTGAAAGTCATTAAAACGCACTCATTTTGTTCTAATCTTGTCCCTTCTTTTGTTCTAATCTTGTCCATTCATTTTTCTTTTAATCTTAGCCCTCCATCTTGTTCTAATCTTGTCCCTCCATCTCTTTCATCCAAAGGGCAAGATGAGGACTCATGGACTCAATTGTGAAGGTGGACTCATTATAACTTGCCTCTCTCTCTCTCTCTCTCTCTCTCTATATATATATATATATATATATATATATATAGAGTGAGTATCCGGTGAGTCTAGCTTCTTAGGTGAGTACGTCCTATTAATTAGGACCATTGGATCAACAAGATCCAACATCCCTCATTCAGCCACGTCACCCTATAAAAAAGAGTCATAAAAAAACCAAACCACTAATTTCTCATTCACGTTTTCTTTTTTCTAAACACTGTCTTTCTTTCTACACAAAAACTCTAGAAAAAACCCCCAAATTCAAAAAAGAATCTGACAAAATCAATCGAAAATCAATTGAAGATATTCATGCATCCTAATCGCTAATATCCTCAATAGAAAATCAAAATCAACAACCTTTTTTATCATCAATCTCACTTCTTGAAAACAAAATGAAGAGGTAAAATCGTTCTTTTCAATTGTTCATATTATTTGCATCAATTAAATGCGTTCATAGTAATCACGATTAATGATGCACGATTCATAAACTGTTTTGTATTATATCGTTATTTTATATTGTTTATTGTTTATTATATGCGTTTATAATGTTTGTAAAAAAAAGTTAGGGTTAATGATTTGTAGAACTGATTAATTGAAATTCGATTTTGTTTTGCTTGCCTTCTGACTTTCGTGTAAAAATTGTTGTTGTTCTTGATTAATATGAATAATATGATTAAATTGTTAGTTGATTTCTCTTTAATTGATTTTTCATCAAAAAACTATGTTTTATTTGCGTGCGTTCATATTTTGTTCTCAATTGCAGTGTTTGTGCAGAAATTTAGGGTTCCGACCTGGACTTGTTTTCGTGAAAATTGGGGTAAATGTGGTGATTATCTTTCGTAGCATACTCGAGACATGTTACTGTAATAGCGTTACCGTAACATTATTACTGCATGATATAGATGAACTGGAAATACTGTTATAACATTGTATATTCTTGTGTGTTAATCCAATTAAATTTGATTGCATAACATTGTAATAAACTCACAAATGATGTTACTGTAATATTGTTACTGTATTATCGTTACTGTAATTATCAGTGATGTACCACACCTTTCGCACATTTTAGTTATTAATGGTTGAATAATGTTTGTTTTGAATGCCAGAAATTTTGAAGATGAAGGTTTGAGAAATCAACCAACACAAAAAGGCTTGCAAGGAAACTGTATATACAAAAAAGATCACGACACTAACTAAAGTCATGAAGATAAGCGTGAAGAAGGCAGCGTTATTGAAGTTGAAATGCTAGTTGAGATTGTTAACATTGTTGTCATATTTTGATGTGTGATTATGATGTATACTTATTGTAAACGTTTCACATTATTGTAATGTGTTGTTGCCAAACATTTTAGCATATATAATAGAAGAACCTAGATGAATTTGTATTCACTTGCCTTTTGTTGATGAAATCAATTAGAATTGGAACATATTACAATTATTTTCGTGTTACTTTGACAAAGTAATGATGTCACAATATCTTCATTACTGTACCATTGTTACTTTAATGAGTAAATGATATTACAGTACCCCCGTTACAATTTAAAAGGTTTACAAAACGATTTTAAAATAAATAGGCTATATGGGATTTGAACCCATACCTATGTGCAAGGTTTGCACATCGCTCTCCCAATTGAGCTAATAGCCTTTAAACGAACTATTGAAACTTTTAAAAGAAATGAACAGTAATAAAAGGTCTTTTCCTTCTATTAATCCTGAAAAATGAAGATCTTTAATTTGAAAAATTTATAACCACAATATTACAATTGTTTATAATGATATTTTTATGATTTCTTAATGCTTAGAGAACAAAAGTATTTATATATTACGCCATCAAAACAGTCACAAATGTACAAGAAATCAATGTAATCTAACGCCAACAAATTCTCCATGTATTATTGTAACGCAAGGCCAGCAAGTTCTCCATTACTGTAACACATAAAACGTTAGTGTAACACGTTAAATGTTACTGTAACGCATTAAATTGTTACTGTAACACAATTATAATCATTACCATCAAATATACAATGTTGTACAACATTTCACTTTCAATTCAATATTTCAGTTTCAGTTCACATGTTACAGTATTATTGTTACAGTAACAATATTACAGTAAAATTTTACACTATGTGTCGAGTATATTTATAGCGGTTAGCTTAACTAATCGCCGCTGCATACCTCCAGTTTTTCCTAAAAACACCAGTTATGAATTTCACAATATCATAACCTTACCTTTTTATCAAACATTATGAACAGATACATAAATCCGAAATCGAACAATATAAACATGAGATTATAATACGATTTAAAAATTCATATAATCGCAAATTATTACATAAATCAATCGTATATTAACAAAGAAAAAATTAAAATTGCTGCTCGCTGCTCAATTTCTCATGTAATAACCCTAATTTTTTTTTGTAGAAAAACTATGAACATTACAATCGGCATTAATCGCATGAACACAGAGTTCACTACTGTCATACAGTAATAATGTTACAGTAATTTTATTAAAGTAACAAATGTCGAGTATTTTACGAAAGCTTATATAATACACGGAGTTAATTGCCCCAATTTTGATGAAAACAATTCGAGGTATGGATGAAATAATGTCACAAGCAACCCAATTTTTTGACAAACACTAAGAACACGTATAATAGACTGTAAATAATATAAAATTGATGTTATAAGACGAAATAATTCATAAAATCGTGCATCATCACATGAAAATCAACAGTACAGATAAATTCTAAGTTGAAAATCAATAATAGAAATTCAAAATTAAATAACAAAAACAAATTGCTGTAATTGATTAAGAATTTTTAGAACAAACCTGGAAATCGATTGAAGATATGCGACGAAAATATGCGATCTCAATTGAAGGTTTGAAATCAGAGTTTGTTATGTTGTTGGAAATCATTGAAACAATTGAAAATATTCAATCCTGAATTGCTGGATATATGATTTAATTGAATTGATTGAATGAAGAAAATCATGTTTTACTTGAATCGATAAAATTGATAAGATTAATTGAACATGTATTGCTTGATAATTAGGTTTAAAGAATTTGGGAAGATTGAGATACGTAAAAAATAGCCGCAGCTGGAGAACAAAATTCTTTTAAGGAGAGAGAGGAAAAAAGATAGAGAAAGTGGTAATGAATAATTATGGGAGGTTAGATTGAGTTCTAGGTTTATATACTTGATCTCTAGTTAAATCTCAGCCCTTGATTTCTAAGAAGATCTAATGGTCATTATTCACGGGACGTACTCACCTAAGATATGTAGACTCACCGGATGCAATTTCTATATATATATATATATATATATATATATATATAGAGAGAGAGAGAGAGAGAAAGAGAGAGAGAGAGAGGATCAAGAGAGTCCATCCCAAAAGAGTGAGTTCATGAGTCCTCTTTGTGACCATTGGATGAGGGAGATGGATGGTTGAGATTGATACTCCTAAATGGTCATTAATACCACTATCTCTCTACTTTTCTCTAATTAATCACTAATCTACCCTAATTCAATATATAAGCTTTTCCACCCAACTACTTCTCTCTCATCTCACACAATATCTATCCTCTCATCTCTCTCTAAAACCCTAATAAATTCAAAATCCCAAAATAATACTCATCCTTCATTCAACCCAACCACCACCACCCAACCCCCACCAAAACCGACACACACCACCACAAAAAAAGTAGATCTGAAAATAAAAAAAAAAATCCCACCACCTACCTCCTCCCCCGCCGCCTGCCAGACCGCCTCCACCAGACACCCGCCCGCCTCCACCACACACCCGCCTCCACCAGACCGCCTCCTATCCACCGACCACCCAACGTCGGCCTCCCCTCTCCTGTCCCCTGCCACCGTCGTCCCTCACCCCGACTTCACAACGTCGACTCTATGCCCTCCGGCCTCCTTCTTCCGCCACCACATCTTCCTTTTCTTTTCTATTTTTCTTTTCTTTTCTTTTCTTTTCTCACGGCAGCCGCTTCTTGCCTTCTCATTTATCTTTTTTTTCTTTTTCTTTTTCTTTTTCAATTTCTTCTTCAGTTTTGTGTAAATATTTGTTTTGTTTATTTTTCTGTTTTTCTTTGTTTTTTTTAGATCTGAAAAGGTGGGTCAAACTTTAATGACGGCTATTAAAATATCACATATTATCTATTAAAGTCACATATATTGTATATTAAAGTAACACAAATTCTCTATTAAAGTCACATATATTGTATATTAAAGTAACACAAATTCTCTATTAAAGTTACACATATTGTATATTAAAGTAACACAAATTCTCTATTAAAGTTACATGCCTTATTTATTAAAGTCACATATGTCAAAGTAACACATATTATTTATTAAAGTAACACAAAATGACCTTAAAGTTACACTTGTTGATATTATTAAAGTAACACACATTATTTTGTGGTTAGTGGTGTTCTTTCACTAAAGTTACACTTTTAGTAACTGAAGTTACACTTTTGGTAAATGAAGTTACACTTTTAGTAACTGAAGTTACCCATATAATGACTGAAGTTACTCATATAATGACTGAAATTACACAGTTTTTTTGTTGAAGTTACACATTTTTTTTATATGTTTTATGTTTTTTTTTTATTTTTTTATGTTTTTATTTATTTATTTTAGATTTCGTTTTTTATTTTTTTTATGGTGTTTTTATTTCTAGATCAAAAATTACACTATTTTAGACTAAAGCTATATAATTGAAATTACATAGGTTTGGACTGAAGTTACATAGGTTTGGACTGAAGTTACATAGATTTGGACTTAAATTAGACTAGTTTGGACTGAAGTCACATTAGAAAAGACTAATGCATAAAATTACACTATAAATGACTAAAGTTACACAAATAATAATTGAAGTTTCACTAATAAAGGGAAATGTTACACTCATAAAAATGCTAAAATTTAATCATATTTTGGGTTAAAGTTACACATATAAAGCTTGAAGTTACACTCGTAATGACTGAAGTTACACTTATAAAAGGGTAAACTCACATAAATTTGTCTTAAAGTTACATAACTTTAAATTTATGTAGTCGAAATCACATTTTGGTTGAAAGTGACACAAATAAGGGCTGAATTTACACTCGTAATGACTGAAGTTACACTCATAAAATGGCTAAAATCACATAAACTTGTCTTGAAATTTCATAAATTCAAATTTATGTAGTCGAAATCAAATTTTAGTTTGAAGTTACAAAAATAATGGTTGAAGTGACACTTGTAATGACTGAAGTTACACTCCTAAAAAGGCTAAAATCATATAAACTTGTCTTGAAGTTTCATAAATTCAAATTTATGTAGTCGAAATCAAATTTTAGTTTGAAGTTACAAAAATAATGGTTGAAGTGACACTCGTAATGACTAAAGTTATACTCCTAAAAGGCTAAAGTCATATAAACTTGTCTTGAAATTTCATAAATTCAAATTTATATAGTCGAAATCACATTTTAGTTTGAAGTTTCATAAATAACGGTTGGAGTTACACTCATAATGACTGAAGTTACACTCATAAAAAGTCTAAAATGACATAAATTTGTCTTGAAGTTTCATAAATTCAAATTTATATAGTCGAAATCACATTTTAGTTTGAAGTTTCACAAATATGGGCTGAAGTTACACTCACAAATCTCAGAAATTCAAAAGTGCTCAAAAAGTGATTAACTAAAGGCTAGAGAGAGAAAGTTAATTAATTAGTGCATAGGTAATTGATTAGTGTTAAGTGTGTTTTTGTCTCTACAATCTCATCCATCCATCTCCCTCATCCAATGGCTAGGATGAGGACTCATGGACTCAAAAAAAAGGGTGGACTCACAAGAACCTATCTCTCACTCTATATATATATATATATATATATATATATATATATATATATATATATATATATATATATAGAGAGAGAGAGAGAGAGAGAAAAGATCAAGTAAGTCCTTCCTCCAACTTTGAGTCATTGAGTCCTCATCCAAACTATTGGTTCAAGAAGATGAGTGGCTAGGATTGAAAGAAAATGAAAGGTCAAGATTGTGAGACACACACAATTATTTCCATTTCAAACCCTAATACAAATACCCTACCCTCACTCTTTTTCTCTCATTTTCACATCCTACCAATCTCTCTCTCTACCTCCCTTATCTCTTATCACTTCTCTCAATTTCAAATCAAACAAAATAAAAACTTAAAAATTACCACCATCCTCTCCCTCACTACTCAAACCCCACCGACCACCATCACCCCACTCACCAGCCACCACTCGTGCCCACCGGCCAACCTGCCACCCTCCTCCTAGTGTTCCGGCCACCGCCACCGCCTCCTTCCGCCTCCTCCACCACCCCTACCTGCCACTCTCCCGCCGCATCCACAAATCCCCTGCCACCTACGATTCCACCACTCACCAACACCTACGGCCACTAGGATGGTGTTCCCTTGCCGCCCTTTCACCAACACCTACGGCCACTCACCATTTCACCAACACCACACCACCACTCACCAACACCTTGCCGCCGCCCTCTGTCGTTCCACGCCACCCCCTGCCGCCTTCTTGTGATGGTGCTGTGGTGGTGGTAGGTCATGGTGGTGTTGGAGTTTTCTTTTTATTTAATTTTTTCTAGATCTACTTTTTCTTTTTTTGGATTCATTTTCTTTTTTTTTTCCAGTTATGCTTATTGTGGTAGTGATAGTATAGTTATTTTTTTTTAAAATTTCTTAGGTTTTTGTTTTTTTAGATCTCCTTTTTTATTTTTCAATTTTCTGATATTTGTTGTTTTTTTTGTTGATGTTTTTTTTCCCAAATATGTTTTCTTGTTATGTTTTTTTAGATATTTTTAATTTTCAAAATTTCTTATGTTTTTTTCTCAAATTGTAGATCTCATTTATTTGAATAAAGACTGAAGTTACACTATTAAGGACTAATGTTACATTAGTAAGGACTGGAGTTATAAGACTTGAAGTTACACTTTTAAGACTTGAAGTTACACTTTTACGGCTTGAAGTTAGACTTTTAAAGAGTCAAGTTACTCTATTAAAAACTGAAGTTTCACTAGTAAAGACTAAAGTTACCTAAACTTGTGTTAAAGTTACATGGATTCAAATTAAAATATTCAATCAAATTTAGTATAAAATGTGATGTTACCCAATATATGACTAAAGTTACCAAAACGTATATTAAAGTTACAAAAATAAGAGTTGAAGTTACAGTAAAAAAAAAATCACATTTTTGTTAAAGTTACATAAATAAGTGTTGAAGTTATACTCGTAATGACTGAAGTTACCATCATTTAAAAACATGTCTTAAAATTACTTAAATTCAAATTTGTATAGTCGAAATCTTATTTTGTGTTAAAAGTTACACAAATAAGGATTGAACTTACACTCGTAATGACTGAAGTTACATTCATAAAAAGGCTAAAATCATATAAACTTGTTTACATAAATTCAAATTATATAGTTGAAATCATATTTTAGTTTGAAATTTCATATATAAGGGTTGAAGTTACACTCGTAATGACTGAAGTTACATTCATAAAAAAAACTAAAATCACAAAAACTTGTGTTAAAATAACATAAATTCAAATTAATATAGTCGAAATTACATTATAGTTTGAAGTTACACAAATAATGGTTGAAGTTACACTCGTAATGACTGAAGTTACACTCATAAAAGGCTGAAATTACAAAAACTTGTTTCAAAATGATATTGTTACAATATCAAGGTCATGTGTAGGTGGAATTCATTAAACCCTACTCATTTTGTTCTAATCTTATCCCTCCATCTTGTTCTCATCTTGTCCATTCATTTTTGTTATAATCATATGCCTTCATCTTGTTTTAATCTTGTCCCTCCATCTCCTTCATCCAAAGGCTAAGATGAAAACTCATGGACTCAAAAAAAAATGGTGGACTCATAAGAACATATATCTCTCTCTCTCTCTCTCTCTATATATATATATATATATATATATACATATATATTATGTTACACTTATTACATTTTTTTTGTAATCATCTATCTTCATTTAATCCTTTTCCTCTTCTTTTTTTTTCATCTCCATCTTTCTTGTCAAATATTTGTCCTAATAAATATAGTTGTACATATAATCCAAAGATTAGTGTTATTTAAAAAATTCTAGGACGCTCATTATAAAATGACCATCAATTTAACTTGAAAGCATAAATAAATAAATAAATGGTATATAACTAGTTAACTTAACAATAAATAATGTGAAACGGTCTCACAATGTGAGAAATTTCTAATATATGAAAAGACAACTCATATATTAGCATTAAATGAATAGCTTATTTAACATATAAAAGTGGATCGTCTTACGAGATTGTCTTATTTTATAAATCATGTTAATTTTAATTAATAAGTTGTTAACAAGTCTAACATGAATTATTTTATATAAGTTAAGTTAAAGTTGTTCAACTTTTCTGAATTGAACTTATAGGAGCTGAACTTGTAGGAGCTGAACTGAACTGGACTTAATTTTGCTGAACTTTTCTGAACTGAACTTATATGTGTTGAACTGAACTTAAAGGGAGTTACTTTAAATCCAAAAGCACAGGGCCTAAGGAGGGTGAGCAATGCAAGAAAAGGGAACAGAACAAGTAGCAGGGACTTACTTGTGACTCGTATCCATTCCTCAAACAGGTAATCCGTAGGGATGTTTAGGGAGTCAATCTTGACAAAAAAGAACTCCTCGAACCACCCCTCATCCCTAGATTTGGATGGAAACTGACGGAAGTTTTAAAACTTGTCCCTACCCCGGAAGGTAAGTAGACCCTTGCCGAGGGAGCGCCACAAGAACCGATGAGTAAGATCGCCCAATTCGATTCTCACACCCAAGGTTATATTCAGAGCAAGGGTCAAAACAGAAACCCTTCAAACATAGGGTACAAGTTGGGCCATAGGGACACAATTAAACAGAGAAACACTTGAACCATTGCCGTAAAAGAGAATCTCAAGGCAATGAATAAAGGATACATATACATGTAAATCCAACCCTTGCGCAAGCTACCAGATTTTTGGTTGGCTTCAGGGATGTGAATCAACCTCATCGCTCAAACCTATCCCCTCTCTGATTATTGGGATCTCTACGACGGTGAATCGTGAGTTGCAGTCGTGGGGGTGTTTTAAGATGTTTTGTGACGGGAATAATTCGTCGGGTCCAAGCTTAATCGGGGTTGTGAAGGAGGATTGTCGGGTATTCTTTCCCATATCAGTCAGTAGAAATCGAGAGAAGAGGTTACCTGATCGGAAGAACGGAGAGTGGCGTCGTGGGGAAAGATTGACAAGAAGAAGAGTTTTTTTTGTTTGGATTTGGAGAGAGAGAGGTAGTTGGACGATAAAGTAAAGGGGAAAGTGGGCAATTGGAGGCATTTATGGGAAATGATAGGTCGGTTTAAATCAAAGACGGCCCTGGAGATCAGTAATTTCCCACTCAAACTGATGGAGTCGTGTTTCACAAGATATTATGGGCAAATTGTTTGGGCATAATTTCTATAAGACCGGGGAACAGGGTGCAGAAGCCAGGTGTGCAGCGAAATCGGGGAGCAGAGTATAAGTTGGGCAAACAAGGGTGCGGCCCAAGATGTTACTTGAGGAGCACGATATTAAATCCTACTAGGGTTTAATCATTATATAAGTATAGAAGACATGGAATGAAGTGATCGAAGAATCAAGGCATAATTACTAGCAAATAGCTCTCTCTCTCTCTCTCTCTCTCAATTGTACTCCCCATCCACATACAATTATTGCTCGTGAAACATTTGGCGAGATTCCGACTCCCCTAGCGGTTTTTCCATATTAGGGTTTCCCGCGTCACCAAATCCTTCGTGTTATTCCCATTACGTTCATACCAAATCACTCACAATAACTCATATAATTGATATACATAAACGCGAATCTAAATAGACCATTATAATCCACACTCACGTTATTACGAGGTAGAATTTACCCAAAACATGTATGAGTGTTGATGTGTAAATGGTAATGATGCATTATTTCTCCTTTGCCATGCATATGTATTTGTAGATGTCAACAGTTACGTACCTTTTCGCGAAGTGTAGCCTCTCACATTTCTTCGCGAAAAGGAACATACCTATCTATTCTCAATTCTAACCATTCACACCTTTTAGCGAAAAGAAACACGTGTCTATTCACAATTTCAACCACTCACACTCTTACGCGAAAAGGAACTTTGATCTTAATATGGGTAAGGTAGGAAGGATTAATATAATAATTCCTGTATTTTAATGTCATTAATCAAAACGATCCATCATGGTGTCGTCTATTATAATAAAATCCCATAACATTTAATATATGAACCCGAAACACATAGGCCACATGAATATTACTAAATGATCTAACACAACAAGATTAGAGGGCTAACATCTCGGTTTCCCAAAGTCGTGAGTACACAAGCTGGCCTCTAATACGCCATGTGTGCGGTGCCCCTGAAGAGATCCATTGATAGGCCTAAATGACTACTGCTTAAAGGGATTGAAAGTAATATCCATATCAATAAATTACACTTTCTTTTCTGGTTATCCATGCGAATGAACTCCACAGTTAAGCATGCTTGGCTAGGAATAGTGTTAGGATGGGTGACCTCCTGGGTTGCATGTGAGTAACGACAAAATGCGCTGAAAAGGACCCGTGTTGATTAGTAGGTCATGTACAGAGTTTAACGAACTACAGTAGTGACCGCTCCTGACCCAGGGAATTGGCCGCGGTGTTACACGACCAACTAAAAAAAATCACAATACATTAACAAAAAAATTAACCAGATTAATGGACCAGTACAACCCAGGAACCTTAGATATAATGACCCCTTAGACCAACTATTATGGCTACTACTTAAGCCTCGTCACGTCTCACATGCCCGTCCACAAACCCCTATCAAAGCTACCTAATACTCACAAGACCAGAAATATTATGTTTATCACGATAGATAAGTTTCAAACGGAATTTACAAGTAGACAAACATGTCAACCAAAGTTGAGTAGAGAAAACCAAGCACAATCTTCAAGATTACAAGTGACAAGGTCCATAACGATCATACATATGTGTAAATACCTATATCCTCCGATATTGACATTTATTGAAATCCCGCCAAACACCCCATGATTATAGGTGTAACAACCCGAAA
Source organism: Heliosperma pusillum (assembly GCA_022085475.1). Lineage (NCBI taxonomy): Eukaryota > Viridiplantae > Streptophyta > Magnoliopsida > Caryophyllales > Caryophyllaceae > Heliosperma > Heliosperma pusillum. Next base: position 1,363 of record JAIUZE010011181.1, on the reverse strand, counting down.
AGTACCCAATTTTTCTAGTAAAAATATTTACTAACACTTTTCACAACCCGAAAAGTACCCAATTTTTCTAGTAAAAATATTTACTAACACTTTTTAGCAGACTTAAGTTTTTAAAATAGAATTTATTGTTTCGAGTCGTATTTTGAAATTCCGCGTTCGTATTTGGAATTTCTGAGAGATTTCATGAAAAGACCGTTTTTAGTCATCTTTGACTTTTCTTGACTTTTAAGTCGTCTTTGACTTTTCTTGACTTTTTAAAGTCGTCATTGACTTTTCTTGACTTTTAAGTCGTCATAAACTTTTCTTGACTTTTAAGTCATCTTTGACTTTTCTTGACTTTTAAGTCGACTTTGACTTTCGTTGACTTTTCCCGACTCGCCTCGTAAGTTTGAAAGACCGAAATTTTATTTCAAAAAAATAATAAATTTAATTTATTTTTATTAAGATTTATTTGAAGTTATTTATCATAATTTAATATAATTATTTTGAATTTATTCGGAATTTAAAGAATAACTTTTACGGTTTTAACCGAACGTCATTTAACTATTCCCGAGTCATCGCAAATCCCGAAACAAAATCGAAACTCGACTTTGGCATGAGTCACACGCCCATGTCATCGTTTTCCACTCACACTTAGATATTCGAATTGTTTGATATTAAACTAATATAATATCTAGAATTTATTAACTTTATCGATCCGTCAACGAAGATTACGCAAATCGCTCACAAATCAGAACGATTCATCAACAGACCCACACGGGCTCCTATGGTCCTCTTCTTAGGCCTTGATATTTTCATTACTTTTGATTAAAATATCATAATATCTAGATATTTGGTGTAATTAACTTAATCGCTAATTATATTTAATCGATTACCGTAAAATAATTATTAATCGCGAGTCAATTCCGTAACAACAATTTCAAAACCCGACTTCCTAATCCCTCTATATTTACACGGCTCCCTTCACTCCACTACTCACTAACAACTTTTCATTTTTCAACAAATCAAATTAAGATCAAAATATCACTTTCTTTAATCGTTCTTGAGTGTTCTTCGTGTTCTTCATCCGTTCTTCGTCGTTCTTGAGCAAAACCTTCATAAAACCTTCATTTCTTAATTAAATCCGTCCTAACTTATATTTCTAGGATCTCCTCTTCGCTCCCCATCTTCAAGTACGTTTTATTTTAAATTCCGACAAAATCGTTTTCAACACTGTAATTATGGAAAATCAAGTTTTAAGTTCTAATAATGTTTTCTTGTCATTTCTTATAGGGGAAGATTTTGAAGACGAGTTTGGTGACTCGTATATTTTAGGAGAAGACTAGAAGACGGGTTTCTTATTTTCTTAGTTCTTATTATTTTG
>JAIUZE010011180.1:0-26396 GCA_022085475.1 Heliosperma pusillum | reverse complement strand
TCGACTTTGACTTTCGTTGACTTTTCCGACTCACCCCGTAAATTGAGAGACCGAAATTTTATTTGAAAAATAATAAATTTAATTTATTTTTATTAAGATTTATTTGAATTTATGATAATTTAATATAATTATTTTGAATTTATTCGGAATTAAAGAATAACTTTTATGATTTAACCCCAAACGTCATTTAACTATTCCCGGGTCAACTTAAGTCCCGAAACCCGAATTGACATGAGTCATACGCCCCATGTCATTTTTTTTCCACTCATATTAGATCTTTTAATTAATATGATTAAACTAATAAAAATATCTAAGATATTTGTAACTTTATCGGTCTGTCAACTTAAACTCCGCAAATCGCGTAAAAACAGACCCGATTCCCCTCCATTTCACACGTCTCTTTTTCCCCTCTTAAGCCTTGATATTTTCTTTCTTTTCATTACTCACCAACAACTTTTCATTTAACAATCAATCAAATTAAGATCTATTAATCGTCTTCATCGTTCTTGAGCGTTCTTCGTCGTTCTTCATCCGTGTCTTCTCGTTCTTGAGCAAAATCATCATAAAACCTCATTTCTTAATAAATACCGTCCTAACTTATATTTCTAGAATCTCCTCTTCGCTCTCCATCTTCAAGTACGGTTTATTTTCAATTCCGTCAAAATCGTTTTCAACACTTTAATTATGGAAAATCAAGTTTTAATTCTAATAATGTTTTTCTTGTCATTTCTTATAGTGGAAGATTTTGAAGACGAGTTTGGTGACTCGTATATATTAGGGGAAGATTAGAAGACGGGTTTCTTATTTTATACTTCTTAATTTTTTGGTGCTAATTGGTTTTGCTAGCTAAGGTAACGATTCCGAGTTACTCGACGAATTAATGTTACATAGCTTTTGTTTTCTTTAGTTTTTGGTTCATCTTTAGTTTTGTTCATGTTATGGTTATTTATGATTTTTATTTAGTAACATGATAAGTTGTAAATTTTATTATGTTGTATGAATTTATAAACATATTAGTGTTCTTGACATATTTTTATGATTTCTTCATAATCATGATTTTTGTATGATTGATGGTTGAATTGGATGTTTAAAAATGGATGTTGTTAATTAAAAACAGGTTAGAATTAATTTGGAAGTGTGGTTGTGTGAACCGTGGGAAAGGGCTGTGAACCGGACCAAACCAGCCGGTCCAGGCCGGTTCAGACCCGGTCTGGGTTGGTCCATGGTGGGTCCGGGTTTTGGTCTTTGGGTAGTGTCGATGTTTGATTGTTATGTTGTTGTTTTGACGGGTTTTAAATATGTTAAAGCATGTGGGAAATATAAAGAAACGGTTTTAAAAATGTAGACCCAAAACAGGCCCAAAACAGGCCCGTGGGCCCAGTCCAGGCCCATGTATGGTCCGGCCCAAAATCAGCCCGTGGGTCCTTCCTTAGACTTGTGACGGTTTTTGAGTTATCGTTATTTTTATCGTGTCTTGTAATATTTAGCAAGTGGGAAATTTTAATAAGTAAATTATTTAATTAAAAGCTTTTCATTATATTATTATTTCTCACATGTTAGAAATTATAATACGAGATTTTAGTTTAATTTGATATCATGTAAGTCAAGCGGGGTTTTGGTAAGAATCAATAAATTCATATGTTAGAAATAGAAGGAAATAACATGAAATGAATGTGATATTCTTATGTTCAAGCCTCGATGGCTAAGACTCTGTTTCTAGCCGGTTTGGCCAAACGGGTTTGGTCAAACTAAGATCTAGTCAGCCCCGGTTGACTGATGACCCGTCGCGGGACTCGGGTCGGGGATTTGTCTTCAGGTAAGGTTTATTTAATGAATGAATGAATGAGCCTTAGTAGATATGAGGCGATATGATATTGGAATATGATTTATATGCAATTAGTCACATGATAGGAAGTTTTTCCCGTGACTGTATAATTGTATGATATATGTCGTGTTGACTAAGTACCCATAGAGAATTATGAGTATATGGCGTCTTGACCATTCTAATTCTAAATGAGTATCTTGGACCATGACATTGATAGGCCCGTACTATCTTTAACGAGCATATGGAGTTTGCCGCTTGATAGCTTTGGTGTTCCCGGCTTGATGGATCTTCAAGTCGGGGCATGGCTGCCATGGTTTCCACTTTGGGAAATGGAGCCAGCTTTAGTACTAGCCAACCCTTTGATGGATCTTCTTAGGGGTACTCATGTGATTGTATCATGGGTCTTGGATGCGATGGATCTTCGCATTTCTCTAGGTCTGCGCAGTCTAGGGTTAGGGTTGAGTCGTATCTTGGACATGTTTCTGAGAGGAACCTCTGAGCTAAGATATGGGCTTTGGATCTGGGCCATGTTATTAGTGTAACCGCTGAGCCTAGATGTGTGCTTGGTATTTGGGCCATGTTACTAGAGTGACCGCTAAGACTAAATATTTAAGTATATCCTACCTCGTGGTATAGACTCGAGTTACAGAAGTCTTCTATTGACTGTCCTAAGAACTTATGCCTGTTTGTAGAAGTATTGGTCTTTCATGTTTGTATGATTCTATGAATTTTAGAAGGTGAGATGCAAGCCGGCTAAGATTGATAGAGTTTGGATTACCGATTGTTAACTGATTCACATGATTACGTGTTGATTAGGGTTTTAGTGTATCACGGCCATGTTTCTGAGAGGAACCTCTGAGCTAGCATACCAGCTTCCCTACCTCGAGTTATAGTTTATTATCGGTTTCACATGATAGCTTTCACATGCTAGGGTATTTGTTAGTTATCTGTTTCATAACATGAAAAGCATATCATATATGTTTAAGTTTTGTATTTTCCATATACATTGCTTTTATGTTATTCATGTTTCATTAAACTCGACATTTCGTGGCTGGGAGAACTCGGAGTTACTCCCCACTGACTGTGGCTTCCGTGTTTATATTTAATGCGGTCGAACAGGTGGTGATGCATATTTGGGGTACATTGACGAGCTAGCGAGAGAAGTATTTACCTTGGACCTATATTCGGTTCTTAGATTGTATATTATTATACACTCTTTTATTTCCGTATTTATACGGGAGATATGTCTCCCGTCTTGTATAAGTCTTATGTATAATATTAATTTTCTTTTGTAATGACCCTTTTTATTTATGACACCCTTTGTTATGTATTTAAAATATTTTTTTCTTTCCGCAAATTTGAGGGTGTCACAGTTGGTATCAGAGCTATTTTGCTCCCGACGCACGTTTGTGTACCCTTGCATAAATAACTTGACCTTAATAAATAATAAAATTGTGAGATAGAAGGGTAGGATGGGTAGATTAGGATTTATGTTGTAGTCTCTTTGTGCTTGCTAAATGATAAGTACTAATCTGTGTTTTCTTTTGCAAGATGCCTCCGAGAATTGACAACACGATCTTAGCAGCTCTTACTGTTATTATTTAAAATCAGCAAAATTCTATTCCTAATCCTCTTCCCGACTGTGAGAGACACAAGAGTTTTACGTGGGTTGCTTCACAACTATCTAGGAGCCAAGCCAAAACCTATGATGGTGATGGAGATCCCGTCAAACTTTCTGAATGGATTCGAGAGATGGAGAAGAAATTTTCTCTTTATGATGTTCTTGAAGCGGATAAAGTCCGTCTTGCTTCCCACTTCTTAGTGAAGGAAGCTGATCAGTGGTGGTCACTTACTGGCCCTACTTCTAAGTTAGAACCAGATTTTGGGTGGACTCGTTTCCGGGAACTATTGGAGGCGAGGTTCTACCCGGATGAATTAAGACTGCAGAAACTGAAAGAATTCATGGACTTCAAACAAGGAGTTCTCTCAGTTCAGAAGTTCACATCCAAGTTCAACGAGTTGGCTCATTATGCCACTCGGCTTATTTCAAGGGAGGAAGACAAGGCCTTCTTTTAGCTAGGAAAGCTTTCTCCTCAGATAAAGGGCAAGATTAGTAGGGGCGCTACTTCCTTTGTCTCTATTTACAATGATGCCATATGGGCAGAGAGTTCTATTCGGGAGATTTCCGACGAGGCTCGTTCCTCGTATGTTGCTCCTAATTCTTATAGCAAGAGACCATTATATTCTACTTCTCGACCTTCATTTTCTTCCTCTTTTCCAAACAAGAAGAGAAACTTTCAGAGTGGACAAGCAAATCAGAGAAACCGTTCATCCATTCCGAGCAACAACAACGATCTTAAGGGTCGTATATGTTTTTGGTGCAAGATGCCTAGGCATCCCGGTGTGGGCTGTTTCAACCAGCCAATTGTGTGTTATGCTTGTCAGAAACCGGGACACCAGGCTAATGTATGTCCTGATAGGAAGAAGATAGCTTCTACACCAGCTACTTCTGGGAGACCGAAGGGTCGAATTTTCATCATGAGCCGCGCAGAGGCCGATGCTCAACCAGACATTGTGACTGGTATGTTTTCAATTTAAGAAATACCGTGTTTAATTTAAGAAATACCGTGTTTAATTTATACCGAAGGGTCGAATTATTTTTTTTCTTTCCGCAAATTTGAGGGTGTCACAAAAACGGTAGATACAAACAAACATAACATCACTCAACACAATCAACAAATCGAGGTGATAGCTTATCCTCTTACGGTTCCAACGAATGGTCACAAGCCCAAAACAAGCAAGTAACTAAGGAGATATGATCATTCTACCAAAAAGGGTCAGTGCAGTAAAACTGCACAAGTCAAGACCGTGACTTGTATTTCACGACCGTGAGATGTGTGACCAAATCACCCGAGAACCTTCAACATAAATTCAATCCTTTTATTTCCAATTCTCATAATCATTTCTAATAACTATCAACAATCAATATTCATCATCAACAATCATCAAATAACAACAATCATCATCCATAACATGATTTCTAAACTTACTAATCGTATTCTAATACGATTTCTAGTCAATAAGCATGTAAACACGTACATGATATCGAGTAACACCCTTCACCCGTTACCTTTACCGTCTGTAATCGATTACTAATCTTTTCCTAGTAGTCCTCCACCTACAATTAGGTAATAAAAGATGAATATATTTTACCTTGAGAAAGACGGATAATTTAAAAAGCGAGAAAGACGTATTTTAATATCAAAAAACGGATAGAGTAAGGTGAAATGGAGAAGAATGAGATGAACTTACGTGAATTCTATCAAAGAACAAAAGAGCTATGAAGATTCAAAGATCGAAAATCAAGAGGGAGGCAAGATTTGAGATTTCTTAAGGAGGAAGTAAATTGTGTTTGTTTTGGAGTAATGAATTAGGTTAAGGAGTATGAGTTGTGTAAGTAAAGGGTGAGTCCGAAAAGTCAACGAAAGTCAATGACGGCTCAAAAGTCACGAAAAGTCAAAGACGACTTAAAAGTCAAGAAAAGTCAAAGACCACTCAAAAGTCAAGAAAAGTCAAAGACGACTTAAAAGTCAAGAAAAGTCAAAGACGACTCAAAAGTCAAGAAAAGTCAAACTCGCCTTAAGACGGGATTCTCATGGAATCTCGCAGAAATTCCAAATACGAACTCGGAAATTCTAAATTCGACTCGAAACTTTAAATTCTAAATTAAAACTTAAATTTGCTGAAAAGATTTCGTAAAATATTTCTACTAGAAAAATAGGGTACATTTCCGGGTGTTACATTCAAAGTTAGCAAGTTGGAGCCTTTGAGAGGATGTTGGTTGGGGAGTGATGGCCTAAGCTACATGAAAACGCCTCGACCTTTAAACAATCCTTTACCTAGGGGGCCAAAACCGGAGAATTTATTTTGTCCTACGGAAGAAAGTTTAAGGGGGAGTAGTAGTGAGGCGGAGGAAGAGGAAGAGCCCTTGCGGAAAAAGAGGCCAAGGAGAGAGCAAGGTAGGGGGAGTGAGCAAGTTAGAGAGGAGAGCGAGATCCTCACAATTGAGATGAGATCTTTCCAATACCCACCTTTTACACAACAACAACAACAACCACCACCATACCATTCCCAATCATCTTATCATAGCCACAAAGACACCGACACCCCAATGTATGAGGCGGAGACTCATGCTAGCACTCCAATGGAGCCATGGCAACAACAAATGGCATCATACATTGCTAGCACAAATGATGTCCTCAAGCACATAAGTGGACGGATGAACGACTCTTATAGTTGGCAACAAACCCAAGGAAGTACGCTTGAGACTTGAATTGATTTGCACAATGTGGTGGAGGCAAGGGAGAGGTTGAGAGAGGAGGCCGAGAGGGCCCAACAAGAAGAGTGGAGGAGTATGGTGGAGCGGCAAGAGGAAGACCGCATTTGGAGGGAGCAACAAAACCAAAGGTGGCAAGATCAAAATGACATGTGGGCGGTACAAAATGCTTGGAGGGAGCAAGCCACAAACCATTTCCAAGCTCAAAATGAGCGCCACCACACTTACCTTCAAGATTCATATGAAGATGCGGTGGCACAAGAGGATGTATATGGTTTGGCTAGCTCACTTTTCGGAATGACCATCCAACAAAACCCCGGCTACCCCACTCCTTACACACAAGAGGCCCTTGATGAAGGCCTAGAGAGGAGAAGAAGAGGAAGAGAAGAAAGAGAGTGGAGGAGAAACCGAGGTGGTGCCTCGGGTTCTTCTCATTTTAACAATTGATGAAGCATCCCACCTTTTCCCCTACAATGAGGACATTGTATAATCTAAGTGTGGGGGAGAGGATTGTATATATTTTGTTTTGTTTTGATGCATCCTTTAGCGTTTATTTTGAAAAAGAAGAAAAGAAAAAAAATGAAAAGAAAAAAATTGAAAATCCCGGCTAGGTGAAAACCCACGAGGTTGGGCACCTAGGCAAAAATCGGAAAGGTGGCCGAGGACGGAATGAAAACCCGAAAGGGCGTTCCAGGCAAAATGAAAAATCGAGGTGCCAGCCACCAATGAGAGGAAAGGAAAAGCTAAGGTGAAAACCCGAAAGGGCACCTTAGGGAAAATGAGGGATTTTCAAGAAAAAAAAATGGAAAAAGAAAAAGAAAAAGAAAAAAAAAATTTGAGCAAAATACTTCTGATGAAGAGGATTTTTGGAGGGAAAAGAAGGGAGAAATAAGGACGAATTTGGAAGGAGGCTAGCTTAGGATTTTTTTTAATTTTCTTTGAGTCATACAATATTGGTTCCAAATCGGTGGATTTCTTTTGTAGGTTGCTTGGTTGTGCAATTTGTGTAGTTTGGGGCCAACCAAGTGACCATGCTTTACATTAGTGGAGTGATAAGGGGGCGATATAAGTAGTTGTGAGATTGATAGGAGTTCTTGTCGGTCACTTTACTTCTACCTTGGGATAACGTGAGAGTGACTATTACCATCTCGGAGTATAAGGAGGGAGGATGTGTGGATGAGTCGGAGTTGGTGGTGTATCGAGTCTTGTATTGAGGGAGTTATAAGTACGAAGTCGCAAGGGAAGAGTGTGTCACAACAACTTTGAGTCTTTTTCTTTTAATAGGTGGTTGTGGTTTGAGGGAGTTATAAGAAGGTAGTGGTGAGGGAACATAGGTCATTACCTTCACTTGCTATGTTTGGACTCGTGCTTGTCTTGCTAATCTCGAGTTTTACTCGGGACGAGTAAAAGTCCAAGTGTAGGGGTATTTGACAACACCAAAATGTGTTGTGTTTAGCAGTGTTTATTAGGTCCGTTTAATGTACTTTTACGGGTTGTTAGCATCATTTTATGCTAACCTTAGTCCTTGTAATGATGTTGTTATTTGGTATTTTTAAGTCAAATTTTAGAGTCAAGCCCAGAAGTCAACTAAAGTCAAAGTCAAACCCGAGACCAAACCCGACAATCGGAGTGGGCTAGGAGCAAATTATCAATGCAAGAAAAGCAAGTCCAAAGGGTCAATGGAAGTCAAGGCAAGACTAGCATTCAAAGGGGTCAACAAAAGTCAAGGCGAGCAACCAAGGGTTAAAACTGGCAGTGTAAAACGCTGCCAACGTCACCAGAACGCTGCCGGCGTCCCACGACGCTGCCGGCGTTCTGGCCAAGGGTATAAAAGAACCAGATTGTAAAGAGAGGAAACATACCATGCATTTCCATAACATTCCACAACAAAACACATTAGAATTCTCTCAATTTTTGGTTCTTCATTTTGGCTTGTAAGTTTGAGTTGAACTTTATTTTTGGATTATAATTCTTGATTATGGGTAGCTAATCTTCTATTTCTTAGTGTAATTGGAACAAGTTTTCCTCTTTTAGCATTGTAAGACTCTTTGAACCTCTTCTTCTTTAGTTAATATCATTTTCACATGTTTATTTTCCATTGTTGAATGAATTATTGTTGAGTCTAACAATCTTAGCAAGTTGTTTGTTTAATTAGTGCTTTGTCTAGATAATTTTGGTTAATTTATCTTGATATTGTTGAAGCGCCTTGAAAGATTGTAACTTTGGTTTAATGTTTGAATCTTTTGAGTGGAATTTGGTTTATTGTGTGATTAGAACATGGTTTAGTGTTTTATTACATGATTCTAGCTTGTTTCTTTGTTTTTGTTCATAAAGCTTGCATCTTTGATTTGGGCTCATGTTTTAATGGGTGTAAATTGGGTTGTAAAAGGTCATCTTTGGTTGATTTAATCCTTGTTGACTAATTTCTTAGAAATTTGTATTAGATAACTAGAGAAGAGAGGAAAGGAAGAATTTTTACTTTGCTAATTGTTGGGAACTTGGGAAAATTACACTAAGTTAGTTTCTTTATATTTGAATATTTGAATCTTAAGTTCTTGTTGGTTATTTTAGACTTGTTAATGAATTTCTCAAATCAAACTTTCTCCATATGTGTTATCCTACATGTTTTTGACATTGTTAATATCATAGTTTGTAATTAATTCACGTTTGTGTCTTAATTAGTCTCTTAATTAGTGATTAGAGTAATTAGTTAGTAATTAGTTTTGTTAATTGGTTTTTAGCAAGAGTCTAGATTAGTTAACTTAGTTAATCCCGCCTTCTCTTGAGTTCGACCCTATTCTTACCATTTACTACCTTTATATAAGATAGTTTGTGTTGGTTTAGGAGATATAAATTATTATTTGACCGTAGCTAATTAGCGGATTTAACGACACGTGAAATTAGCCTCGTCAAATTTGACGCTGTTGTCGGGGAAGGCAATTAAGCTAAAAATTAATTTTAAACTCTTGTTAGTCTCAAGGGAACTTGTTTAGATTGTTTTTCAAATTTTTTTAGTTTATTAGTTCCTTTGTGTGATATGCTCTTGGGTTGCTATTCTTGTTTCCTTAGCCAACCTTATTGAAGTTACTAATTTGTGTTGTTGAGTTGTTTTAGAGTTTATGACTAGGTCACAAGACAAGTAGCATATCAAATTGGTTATTTTCAAATCCGCGTTATAGGAGACCTTTTTGGAGGGAACCTAGTGAAGAGGAAGTGGAAAATAATATTTTTCAAGAACAACCGGAAGAAGAGTTTGAATCACCACCTACGATACCATCTCCATTGAACGTCCTTTACCCACCTTATATGGCGGAGGATAATAGGACAATCGGTGAGATTCGGGCAAGGAATTATGAGGAGAAACCCCTTTGTATTTCATATCCTCCCATGGGGGACGTGAACTTTGAGCTCAAACGTTTCTTCGTCCACAACTTACCTAAATTCCATGGCATGGTGGAAAACGACCCTAATAGACACTTGGTCGAGTTTCATATGATTTGCCAAGGTGTTATTCCCCAAGGAGTAGCCGAGGATCAATTCAAGCTAAGGGCATTCCCTTTTTCTCTTCAAGATGCCGCGAAAGAACGGGTCTTTTGCCTCCCGGCTCACTCCGTTACCACATGGGTGGGCTTGAAGAAAACGTTTCTTGAAAAGTATTATCCGGATTCAAGACACAATCACTCCAAGAAACTTATCACCACTATTGAACAAGAAATGGGAGAGACCCTTTATGATTATTGGGAGCGTTTCAAGAGTCTTGTAGCAAGATGCCCATACCATGGCATGTCGGCAGATGATTTGTTAACGGCTTTCAATGAGGGGTTGTACCAAAATGACCGAAAATGATCATTGCCGCCACCGGAAGTGGAATTGACACCCTTAGTGTGGCCAAGGCCAACAATATTATCGAAAAATTGGCAATGAACACAAGAAGCTATAGAAGAAAGAGTGAAAGGGGAGGGAGCTCTACGAATGTATCCTCTATGGAGAATCCTTATGCATCTCAAAACCACATGATCATGCAAGAAATAGGTGAACTGAAAAGTATGATGTCAAACTTGGTTGTTAACAAATGTAACTCATTCTCTCAACACCCCGAACCAATTGAATGCTCATATTGTGGGGGTGACCATGCCACCAACACATGCTACATCATGATTGAATAAGGAGCAACTATGAAGAGTGTTAATGCTATGGGGTATGGGAATTACAATTCAAGGAACCCAAGTGGAGGGGGAGTGTACAACCAAGCGGGAAACCGCGACCTTTGTGGATGGGGAGGGGATAAGTCGAAAAGCTTTGAAAACGGTCAATTCAATCATTTGAGAGCCCAATATCCCACCCAAAACCGGAACTCCAACTTCCAACAAAACCCACAAATAATTTACAACAATCAAAGGCCCAACAATTCAAATTTCCCAAGCAACTCTCAATCTCAAAACAATGCTCAAAGATAATCGAACCAAGGCCCCATTCAAGGAAATTCTTCTTCTCAAGGGAACTTGAGTGATATTTTGCAAACCCTCCTTGCCAATCAAGAGAAAGATAGGGAGGAGGCAAGGAGAGATAGAGAAGAGGCAAGGAAGGATAGGGAGGCAAACAACCTTAGGGTAAGCAAGGAGATGGAGGTACACCCCCTTGGAAAAGGCAAGGAGAAGATGAAAAACCTTGAGATGGAGACCTTGGAAATTGAAGACCAAGGAGAGTTAGTAATTGGTCATGGAGAGCTATCAAGGAATGGGTAAAGACATTATTGATGATGATGTGGTAGAGGAATACATACTGAAAGTCTCATTTCCTAGTGCTTTGATAAGCACAAGGAAGTATGACAAGGAGACCGACTTGTATGAAACTTTCCGGAAGTGTGAGGTAAACATTCCTCTTCTTAATTTGTTAAATAGTGTCCCTAGGTATGCAAAGTTCTTGAAAGAACTTTGTACACCTAAGAAAAATCCTAAGAAAGGAACCCATAGTGTTAGGGTGAGTGAGCATATTTCGGCAATTTTCAAGCAAAAATTACCAAAGAAATGTGGAGACCTGGGCATGTTCACCATCCCTTGCACCATTGGAGGGCAAAGTTTCAAACGTGCCATGTTAGACCTTGGAGCCTCTATTAACGTCACGCCCCTATCCATCTATGAGACCCTAGGCTTAGGACCTTTGTCTAAGACCGGGGTGGTTATTCAATTAGCCGATAGGTTCAGTGTTAATCCCAAAGGTTTGATAGAGGATGTACTAGTAGAGGTAGATAACCTTGTCTTCCCGGCGGACTTCTATGTTTTAGACATGGAGTCTAGTTCAAGTGCCACTCCCCTTCTCCTTGGTAGACCATTCATGAAAACCTCTAAGACCAAGATTGATATGTCAAACAGATGTTTGACAATGGAGTTCGAGGGAAAGAGATTGACCTATAATATCTATGACTTTATGAGACATGATGATCACTATTTATATACATATTTTATGCTTTCCCTAGTCACAAATAAATCGATTTACCATCTTTCCTTGCTTATTCTATGCTATTTTAGCTAGAATATAGATTCTGCCGCTTTTGTTATGTTTTAATGCAGATTGGATGCATTTGGAGCTTTTTGAGTAGATATGGAGCATGGCGGAGTAGGATCGTAGAAGCTAGGCACGGAAATCGAGGAAGAAAAGAGAATAAATGAAGGAAAGTGAAGAAAACGAGCTAAATGAAGGTCTGCTCGATTGAGTAGAACAACATTGCTCGACCGAGTCGTGGTTAGGTCTTGGTCGATCGAGCAGAAGGCCCTTGCTCGATCGAGCAAGTCAATATTTCGGCGGTTTTTCATATTTTCCTTAATTTTAACCTAATTAGTAGGATCTTTTGTATTATAAAAAGAAAGCTCGTCTTTCTTAATTAGATATGCTTTCATATGCTTTCTTAGGCTATTGAATACTTTTAGGCTTTAATTCAGAAACCCTAATTAGTTTACTTTGCCTCCGGATTTTATTCATCAAAGACGATTGTCTTTAGTTCAAGCTTGTAATCGGTATTCTCAATATTTCTTTGTTATTTAATTACCTTCTTGTTCTTAATTGTTCTTTGTTATTCCTTTCATTATTGTTAATCATGTTTAATTTAATTATTATTGTTGTTGTTTATATTGTTATGAGTAGCTAAATTCCTTTCTAGGGTTGAAAGGGGATCTAGGATTGTTAGAAGGGGTAGATTAATTAATTGAATTGCAATTGCATGGTTATCGTTTGATTATCGTTTTAATTCTAGTTGTTTGATTACTGGCCAGGATTATTTAACTAGTCTTGCAAATTAGGATTGACACCGACCGGGTTAAGACTAAGATAGGCTACGATAATTGAATAGAACTCGTTTAATGATAGCGATCGCATGTTAATCGTAGATCTAAATGGCATAATTGAATCGACCGATCTTGTGACCTTAGATACCTTTATTGCATGATAGTTGATTTTATCCCTATCCCTGAACAATAATCCTAGTGAACCTGTGACCCTAGACTTTTAATCTCATTGTTTTTAACCTTATTAGTTTGTTATTGCTTATAGTTAGTTATTGCTTATTATTAGTTGTTATTATTATTGTTATTAGTTGTTATTGTTTACTTTAGTTGTTGTTATTAATTGCTTTTAGTTTAGAAACCAAACCTCAAACCCAGAAATTGTTACTTAAGAGACAAACCTAGTTTAACAGATTAGAATACTACCGCCTCCCTGTGGATTCGATACCTTGCTTACCGCTGACTATTAGTTAGTAGTGAATTAGGTTTACTTTGATTAAGGAGACGCGACTTTACCCTTATAAAATTTGGCGCCGTTGCCGGGGACGCAACAGTTTTCTGTTTGTTTCTACTTAGTTTGTCTTTTTCGTCTCAGGGAACCTAAGTTCCTTGAGACAGTTCTCATCCTTTTCTTTAGTTTTTGTTTATGCCCAGGTGTTCTAGGTCCGTTCTCGTGCCCTACGATTCCGAACCAGAAAATACTCTCCGGTCTAGACGAAACTTTTAGAAGGAAATTCATGAAGCGGAAGACTTGAGTACGCTTGAAATAGTTTACGCTGAATTCGTCGCAGAAAAACCGTCCTTAGAAGAGGATACACCTATTTCTGCACCTACTACAACCATGCCTACTCTAGCCAGCCACTCGGAGCCTACCGTTGCATCTATTCCCAAGGGATTTCAACTCCCTACTACGGGTAATAGTACTTTTGAGATTCGTCCATCTTATATCTCTTTGGTGGAGCGAATAATGTTTGGAGGAAGCCCTACTGAAGATCCCGCTAAGCATATGGAGAAATTCACTAACTATTGCTGCTCTATTCCTTTAACGGGTGGGGTGACACAAGATCAGATCAAGTTGGTGTTGTTTCCCTTTTCACTACGAGACGGGGCAGAAGATTGGTTGAGTGAGTTAGATATGGTTGCGCTTGGCATCACCGATTGGAATTCTTTGGCTCTTGCATTCTACAAAAGATATTTTCCGCCACAGAAAACCAATGCCATTCGAAGTCAAATCACAAGTTTCAAACAAGGTCCCAATGAGAACTTTAATGAGGCCTGGGTTCGCTTCAAAAAGCTTGTCAAGTCTGTTCCACATCATGGTTTTGATACTTGGTTCTTATGCAACCAATTTTATAATGGGTTATATGACGATCAGAGGAATTTGTTAGATTATGCTGCTAATGAGAGATTCCAAAATAACACTACTGATGCCAATGCTTGGAAGTTAATTGATGAGATGGTACTGACACTGGTGAGTATGGGAATCCTAGGGGTAATGTGAGGAGAGGAGGTACGGATAATGCCATTGTAGCTCAGTTGAAGGCATTAACAACCAAAATTGCTGAGTTACAAACTTCAAAGTCCCTGGAAAATAAGCAAATGGTTCATGCCATGGTTGAACAAGAGTCAACCTGTGAAAGATGTGGTACTATGGGACATAATGCAGTGGAATGTATGAGTACGGTTGATCAAGTGCTTGCCTTTCAATCCTTTAAGCAAGGTTCACCGTACTCTAACTTTTACAATGAAAGGACAAAAGAGCATCCAAATCTCTCCTACCGAAGTCAGAATGTTCTTAATCCTACCCCACCGCCACATCAGCAACAAGGTTCCTCTTATGTGATTCCTCAGAATCGCAATTTCTAAGGTAACTTCAATCGTTCCAATCAAGGAGGCCAAAACTTTCAACAACCTCCACCTCCACCACCTCCAAGTAATGATATGGCGGAATTGAAAGTCATGTTGCAGCAGAGTCTTATGATACAACAAAAGCAAGATGCTCAGATCTCACACTCACAGTTAATAGCTCATAATAAGATGGTTGATACTCAAATTGTCCAATTGGCAATTCAAAATCCACATAAACAACCGGGTAATCTTCCTCCTCAAGGACACCCTCCACATGAACAATTCAATGCCATCACTTTGAGGAGTGGAACCCATTACAAAGGCCCTGAAATGATAAGGGATGAAACCAATGGAAGCTTGGAAGTTGCTGATCAAAGTTCGAAAAAAGGCGAAAAAGAGGCTGAAAACAAGATTGCTCGATCGAGCAGCACTCCCTTGCTCGATCGAGCAACCAAGAAAATTTGCCGAAATTCTTCTCGGGAAGTTTCTGAAAGTTACAGTACAGCAAAACTCGATCGAGCAATCCCTCTGCTCGATCGAGCAATCCCTGACCAGGATGAAAAGCCTTCTAATTCATCTTCCAAAGCCAAAGAAGCCGAGCCCATTGTAATTAAACTTCCTTTTCCTCAACGCCTACATAAATCAAAGCTCGATAAACAGTTTGGGAGGTTTATGGAGGTAGTGAAGAATTTACAAGTGAGTGTACCATTTACCGAGTTGATCACTCAAGTGCCGGCCTATGCAAAGTTTCTAAAGGGTATATTGACAAGGAAGCGGTCCTTTAATGAAGTGGAGACGGTTGCATTTACTGAGGAATGCAGTGCTGTGTTGCAATCAAGATCACCACCTAAGCAAAAGGATCCAGGGAGTTTTTGTATTCCTTGTAATATAAGTTGCTTAGCTATAGATAAAGCCCTTTGTGACATAGGGGCTAGTGTTAGTGTTATGCCATATTCTATATGCAAAAAGTTAAATATGGGTCAACTTACTGTTACAAACATGACCTTACAAATGGCCGACCATTCTATTAAACACCCTTTGGGGATTTTAGAAGACGTACCGGTTAGAGTAGGGAAGTTTTTCATACCAGTTGACTTTGTTGTCTTAGATATGGCCGAGGACACCCAAACTCCTATCATCTTGGGACGACCATTCCTCCATACTGCGGGGGCGGTTATAGATATTAAGAATGGGAGACTTACACTAACAGTGGGGGATGACACTATCACTTTCAACCTAGATAAGGCAATGAAACACCCCCTACTAGGAGAGACATGTCATAGGGTTGATATTGTTGATATAACTATTGATGACTGTCCCCCTTTGCGTTTGGATAGGGATCCTCTGGAGATCGCCTTAATTTCCAGGACTGCTGAAGCTAGAAGCTCACGGAGTAAACTAAAGTACATATGGTCGAGACCATTCACAAAAACCGAGGTGAGCAAGTTTGAGTCGGTTACGCTACAAACCGACAAGGTCGGAATGTTCAAAGTCAATGGTCAACGCTTAAAGACCCATTACGATAGAGCATTTATAGGAGTGAGAGAGGCCGTCGACCTTTTCACTCTTGATAAACCACCATGACTTTGAGGTAACACGGTCGTGCGGGACCGCTATAAACCAGCGCTAACCGGGAGGCAACCCGACATTTACTTGTATTCCATTTGTAAATTTTATTTCGATTAGCTTAATTATCGATGTCATAGTTAAATTATATTTAGTTTGGATAGTTAATATAGTTGTGCTTTCTTAAGTGCGGTGAGGGAGCAATCTAACAATTCTATTAAGTGTTTGCAGCTAATACAATTGAAAGTCGCTTTAATAATGAAGAACGAAAAGAAAAGAAAAGAAAGAAAGAAGAAAAGAAGAGAAAACAAGTGGAAGACGTGATAATCTTGGGTTGCTCGACCGACCATACTAACCTGCTCGATCGAGTTTTCGTGCATGCCACACATCAGCCACTCGAGCGAACTTCAAAATCGTGAAAAATTTGGTTGCTCGATCGAGTCGGTCAGTTCGAACCGGTCCGAAGCTTAAAAAGCAGGGTTTTCGCAAAATTTTCTCTTCATTCCTCTTCTTATTTCGTCCTTGTTCTTCACTACTTCACCCTTATTCTCTTAATTACTGGTATTATTTATCCTTGTACTTTCTTTTATTGTATTTTCTTTTAGTTATTTTCCCCTTTCCCTTTTGTTAGTAGTGTCCTTTAGGTTGCTGTTGTTGGTTGTTGTGTGATTGCTATGCTGTTAGCGTCACAATGAGGACACTGTGACATTTAGGTTTGGGGGAGAGTATTTATTTATGTTGTGTGTTTAGTTTATTTTAGAAAAAACAAAAATTCATAAAAATTGAAAAATTTACAAAATCCAAAAACATGTTTTCATTTTATTAGGTCGAGTCTTGGTGAATTGAATTACAATGATGATAATTTGCATTGTTTTTGCATTTGAATCCCAAATAAGTTGTCCATGTACGTTGTTTTGACTTACTATTTTTGAAAACAAAGCTCATAGTACAAGTCTTGACCGTTTTTAACATACCTTATGCTAATTAGATTTGGCGATTTTTGTTGGTAAACCACTTAAAATTCTGAGGTCTATAGAGCTTCCTAGGCCAGGAACATCAATAAACTGGTGCAGCAGGAGCTCACCCAAAGGGTCTTGATGATCAAACCACACACAAGACAAGCTTGACCCCTCAGATGGAAGCTCGAGTTACAAGGTCTAAACAACAAGTTGTGACAAGTCAAGAACAACCCAAGCCAAGCCACCCCAATGAAGAAGACAGTCCAAGACTCAACAACCCATGCCAAGCCCCAATACAACCCACATCACCCACACAAGACAGACACAAAAACCTTCAGGCACAGACAGACCAATTCACAAACCCTGTGTCTAGGAGGTACACCAGAGCATCCCAACCACCCCCACCATGGCCTACCATCAAGCCAACCCATTAAGCTACAAGTTTGCCTAGGACAAACCCTTTTGAAGTCTAGTAAAAATTCATGAAACAGACACCCCAAGTTAGAGTCCAGCAAACAACAAAAAAACAGGGAAGGTACATGTCAGATTGTGGCTCCCTTTTGTTTAAGTTAGCTTGTCATCGTCCAAGGCAGGTCTAATCTAAGTTATAATAAGAATAGAGAGTCCTAAGGAGCAGCAACACACCCAGGCAAGGCAGCAAGACAACAAGAGCAACAGATTTCCATTTCAGGAAAAATCCAAAACTGCTTTATTTGCTTTTGTTCAGTCTGTTTTCTTTTGTGTCTTGTGTCTGTTCTTATTAGTTGTTGAGCTCGTCCTATTGTGAGGCTCTTAATTAGTGTCAGTAGTAGTAGTTTGAATCCTAAGTTGGCCCTTGGATGGTCTGTGCATCCAATGGCTCACAAGTTATCAGCCCCTCTATATAAAGAGGTCTTGTATGTTTGTTTGAGGCAGATTTTATGAATGAATGAATTAAACTTTGAGAAATCACTCAATGTTATCAAACTTGTGCTAAGAGCTGTAGTTTGAAACAAGCCTGATACATCTCCAAGGTGTTTGATCAGTGCCTTGTATTGTGAGTCAAGTTATACCTGTGCTTTGCTGTGGTTTAACTTACTTGCTGTTGAGGTTAGTTTAGGGTGTTTGTGCTTTGCTGTAACACTTGAAACTGTCTCTAAAACCAGTCTTGAATCCTTTTTCTCTTGTGCTTTGCTGTAGAGGATTGTATCCAAGTCATATCCCTTGAATCTTTCAGTTAAACAACTCACAATCTCTAAAACAACATCCCTTGTTACTTGATATTGTTTTCAGTTTGAGTCAAGCTAATCAAATCACTTAAAAACTTGTGAACCTTAGTAGTTTACACTCCAAATTGGTTATCAGAGCTTTGGTTGAGAGTCTTAGTGAGTTCATTTTCCCTAACTACATTTAAAAACACAAAAATAGCCCAATGAGTGAAGAGAGACTAGCAGGAGTAGAAGCAAGGATGGAGGATCTGGCTGGGATTGTAACCACCCTAACCAGAACCTTGGACCAAGTTATAGGCAACCATTTGCTTGCTGGAGGGAAGAGGTAGAGGACGTGGAAGAGGCCAAGGAGGAGGCAGAGGAAGGCCACCTGATGATGAGGAGTACCCAGACTCAGATGACTCAACAAGAAGCAGAGCTTCCATCCACAGGAACACAGACAAGCATCTTAAGGTAGATATCCCTGAGTTTTCTGGTAGTCTTAATCCTGATGACTTGTTAGAATGGCTTAGAGAAGTAGAAAGGATCTTTGAGTACAAGGGATACAATGATTCCAAGTCTTTTAAAGTAGCCATCCTTAAACTGAAAGGGTATGCTTCCCTTTGGTATGAAACTATGAAAGGGTTAAGGGCTAGGGAAGGTAAAGAACCCATCAAGTCTTGGACTAAACTGAAAAAGAAACTGTTAGACAAATTTGTTGCTAAGGATTACACCCAGGATCTGTTTATCAAGTTGTCTAAGTTGAAACAAGGAGACAAACCTGTTGAATCTTATCTGAGGGAGTTTGAACAACTCACCTTACAATGTGATATAAATGAGAAACCTGAGCAAAGGATTGCTAGGTACTTAGAGGGTCTAGATAAGAACATTGCTAACAAGGTTAGGATGCAACCTCTGTGGTCATTTGATGATGTTGTCAACCTATCTCTGAGAATTGAGAAGATAGGGAAGACTAAGCCTGCTACACCAAAACCTGTTAGGCCTTTTCAAACCAGACCTTATAGTGGGTTTAGAACCATGGATACCCCCAAGACAGCACCCCCACCTACCTTAGACAAGGGTAAGGGCATCATGGGTCAAAAGCCAAGCACTTCATTGACTGAGAACAGAATTAGGTGCTTCCAATGTCAAGGCTATGGACATTTCAGGAAGGATTGCCCTTCTAAGAAGACCTTAACCATAATGGAAGTTGAGGCTTGGGAGAAAGAGGGTCTAGTTGAGTATGAAAGGGATGAGCCTGAGGTTGAAGAAGTGGTGAGTGAGGAAGAAGAGTCTAGTCAGGAGGCAATAGTGGCACTCCCTGACACAGGCCACAGCTTAGTCCTATGGAGAGTAATGCATTCACAACAGATACCTTTGGAGGAGGATCAAAGGTCCCTCATTTTCAGGAGCAGATGTACCATACAAGGGAGGGTTTGTAATCTTATTATAGATGGAGGTAGTTGTACCAATGTGGCTTCTGTTACTATGGTTGATAAGCTGAAGTTGAGCACTCAAGATCACCCTCACCCCTATAAGTTGAGATGGCTGAGTAAGGGAGCAGAGGTTAAGGTGGATAAGCAATGCATGGTACCTTTTTCCATTGGCAGTGTGTACAAGGATGAAGTATTGTGTGATGTGGTTCCAATGGATGCCTGTCACTTGCTATTAGGAAGACCATGGGAGTTTGATAAAAGCTCCATACACCAAGGAAGAAGCAATACCTATTCTTTCAAGCATGGGAGCAGGAAGGTGACATTAGCCCCCTTGCCACCACACCAGAAGAGCTATGGGAGTCCAAGTATGGCTGAGGATTTTAGTGGAGTTGTATTTCTATCTGAGTCAGCAATGGTCAAGGAGTGTAGTGAGGAGCAACCTATAGTAATGCTGCTATCAAAAGAAGTTCAGAAAGAGGAGTCTAAGGTGATCCCTGCAGATGTTAAGCCCCTCATTGATCAGTTCAAGGAAGTGTTTCCAGAGGAACTTCCTGATGGCTTACCCCCTTTGAGAGGGATTGAACACCAAATAGACCTTGTGCCAGGGTCTGTACTACCTAATAGACCAGCCTACAGATGTGATCCTAAGGCTACACAAGAGCTACAAAAGCAAGTTGGAGAGTTGATGAGTAAAGGGTTTGTAAGGGAGTCATTAAGCCCTTGTGCTGTGCCTGCATTGTTGGTTCCTAAGAAGGATGGGACTTGGAGGATGTGCATAGATAGCAGGGCTATCAACAACATCACAGTCAAGTATAGGTTCCCTATACCTAGGCTTGATGACATGTTGGATGAGCTAAGTGGCTCAAGGTTCTTTTCTAAGATTGACTTGAGGCAAGGTTACCATCAATTGAGGATCAGAGAAGGAGATGAGTGGAAGACAGCCTTCAAAACAAAGCATGGCCTTTATGAGTGGCTTGTCATGCCCTTTGGCCTGTCAAATGCCCCAAGTACCTTCATGAGATTGATGACAGAAGTGCTTAGGCCTTGCCTAGGGAGATTTGTGGTGGTATACTTTGATGATATCCTCATCTACAGCAAGAGCAAGGATGATCATTTGAGGCATCTTGAGGCTGTGTTTGAAATACTTAAGGAGAGCAAGCTCTTTGGGAAGCTTGAGAAGTGCACCTTCATGACTGAGGAAGTCAAGTTTCTAGGATATGTGGTATCTGGTAGAGGCATTTCAGTTGATCAAGACAAGATCATGGCAGTCCAGTCTTGGCCTATCCCTAGGAGTATTACAGAAGTAAGGGGATTCCATGGCTTAGCATCCTTCTACAGAAGATTCATTAAGGACTTTAGCACCATTGCAGCACCTCTCACTGAGTGCATGAAGAAGCGAGAGTTAACTTGGACTGAGGATGCCTTACAGGCTTTCAAACACATGAAGAAGCTCTTGTGCAGTGCACCTATCCTCAGATTGCCAAACTTTGATTGCCTATTTGAGGTTGAATGTGATGCAAGTGGAGTGGGAATTGGAGCTGTCCTCATCCAAGAGAAGAAACCTGTAGCCTACTTTAGTGAAAAGCTAAGTGGTGCCAAGCTAAACTATTCTACATATGATAAAGAGTTCTATGCTCTTGTCAGAGCTCTGAGGCATTGGAGTCATTACCTGAAGCCCAAACCTTTTGTCTTACACTCTGATCATGAGGCATTGAAGTACATAGGAGGCCAGCATAAGCTCAGTCACAGACATGCTAAGTGGGTGGAGTTCCTTCAGTCATTCACCTTTTCTAGCAAATACAAAGAGGGCAAACAAAATGTGGTGGCTGATGCATTGTCTAGGAGGTACACTCTGCTATCAACTATGGAGCAAAGGGTTCTTGGCTTTGAGTTCATGAAGGACATGTATCAAGAAGATCCAGACTTTGCAGAAGATTGGTTAGCACAGAAAGAGGGAACAAGAACCATTGATTCACCCTACACTTTGCAAAATGGATTCTTGTTTAAAGGAAACAAGCTGTGTGTTCCCAGAGGATCTTATAGGAATCTATTGATTAAGGAGGTACATGGAAGTGGCCTTGGAGGACACTTTGGGGTTCAGAAAACTGTGGACATACTACAAGATCAATTCCATTGGCCTAAGATGATGGGAGAAGTTCAAATAGTGCTCAGAAGGTGTGGAGTTTGTCAAAAGGCCAAGAGTTCTTTCCAAGCAGGACCTTACACTCCCCTACCAGTCCCATGTAGGCCTTGGGAGGATGTTAGTATGGATTTCATAATGGCATTGCCTAGGACAGCAAGAGGGAAGGATTCTATCATGGTGGTTGTGGATAGGTTCAGTAAGATGGCACATTTCATTGCATGCAAGAAGACTGAGGATGCTGTGAGTGTAGCAGAGCTATACCTTGATGAGGTGGTGAGGTTACATGGAGTTCCAAGGACCATTGTGTCTGACAGAGACACAAAGTTTATGAGCCATTTCTGGAGGACATTGTGGAAACTGCTTAACACTAGGTTATTGTTTAGTACCTCCCATCACCCTCAAACTGATGGCCAAACTGAGGTGACTAACAAGACCTTGGGAAGAATCTTGAGGTGTATAGTCAGCAAATCTCTCAAGGATTGGGACTTGAAGTTGGCTCAAGCAGAGTTCTCTTTCAATAGAGCTCCATCAGCAGCCACAGGCCACTCCCCCTTTGAAGTGGTCTATGGTACTAACCCCTTAATGCCTTTGAGTTTGTCTAATGTGTGCAGGTCAGAAGTCCACTATGATGCCAAGAAGAGGGTGGAACAAATGTTAAAACTCCATGAATCAGTCAGGAAACAAATTGAGAAAGCTAATGATCTGTACAAGAAGAATGCCAAGGTTCCTAAGACCAAGAAAGACTTTGCACCAGGAGATCTAGTATGGATCAACCTAAGGAAAGAAAGGTTCCCTTCCAAGAGAAAGAACAAGCTAGAGCCAAGAGCAGATGGTCCTTTTCAAGTCACAGAGAAGATAGGTCCCAATGCCTACAAGATTGATCTACCAGGAGAGTATGCAGTCCATGGAACATTCAATGTGGGAGATCTTAGTCCCTTCTATGAAGACTCTGAGGGGGAGGAAGACACAGGCTTGAGGTCAAGCCCTTTTCAACCTGGGGAGGCTGCAGCAGGAGCTCACCCAAAGGGTCTTGATGATCAAACCACACACAAGACAAGCTTGACCCCTCAGATGGAAGCTCGAGTTACAAGGTCTAAACAACAAGTTGTGACAAGTCAAGAACAACCCAAGCCAAGCCACCCCAATGAAGAAGACAGTCCAAGACTCAACAACCCATGCCAAGCCCCAATACAACCCACATTACCCACACAAGACAGACAAAAAAACCTTCAGGCACAGACAGACCAATTCACAAACCCTGTATCTAGGAGGTACACCAGAGCATCCCAACCACCCCCACCATGGCCTACCATCAAGCCAACCCATTAAGCTACAAGTTTGCCCAGGACAAACCCTTTTGAAGTCTAGTAAAAATTCATGAAACAGACACCCCAAGTTAGAGTCCAGCAAACAACAAAAAAACAGAGAAGGTACATGTCAGATTGTGGCTTCCTTTTGTTTAAGTCAGCTTGTCATCGTCCAAGGCAGGTCTTATCTAAGTTATAATAAGAATAGAGAGTCCTAAGGAGCAGCAACACACCCAGGCAAGGCAGCAAGACAACAAGAGCAACAGATTTCCATTTCAGGAAAAATCCAAAACTGCTTTATTTACTTTTGTTCAGTCTGTTTTCTTTTGTGTCTTGTGTCTGTTCTTATTAGTTGTTGAGCTCGTCCTATTGTGAGGCTCTTAATTAGTGTCAGTAGTAGTAGTTTGAATCCTAAGTTGGCCCTTGGATGGTCTGTGCATCCAATGGCTCACAAGTTATCAGCCCCTCTATATAAAGAGGTCTTGTATGTTTGTTTGAGGCAGATTTTATGAATGAATGAATTAAACTTTGAGAAATCACTCAATGTTATCAAACTTGTGCTAAGAGCTGTAGTTTGAAACAAGCCTGATACATCTCCAAGGTGTTTGATCAGTGCCTTGTATTGTGAGTCAAGTTATACCTGTGCTTTGCTGTGGTTTAACTTACTTGCTGTTGAGGTTAGTTTAGGGTGTTTCTGCTTTGCTGTAACACTTGAAACTGTCTCTAAAACCAGTCTTGAATCCTTTTTCTCTTGTGTCTTGCTGTAGAGGATTGTATCCAAGTCATATCCCTTGAATCTTTCAGTTAAACAACTTACAATCTCTAAAACAACATCCCTTGTTACTTGATATTGTTTTCAGTCTGAGTCAAGCTAATCAAATCACTTAAAAACTTGTGAACCTTAGTAGTTTACACTCCAACTGGTCTCATTGTTTTTAGGCTTGAGTGTGGTACTCCTTGTGGAATGTGTAACATCAAATTGCATAAGTGTGACATTCGTTTCTTGATACTATACGCGTTCGTTTGATAAGTGCATGATGAAAGGTGGTTCTTTTTGTTCAAATAAGCCTCACATAGCCAAAAAGACTTGATTTTATACCCTTATAATTGAGTTCTCTATGTTTAGCCAATTTGAGCCTTTGCAGCCTATTTCATAATCTATCTAATAGCTACATTCCTAGAACTTGCCTACCTTATCGGGACAGTCGCAGTTGCATGTTTTTCTTATCTACTTGTCTATTATGGTTGGGTTGGGATTTCAAAAAGAATATCATTGGGTGTAGCAAGTATGTTGGCAATTGTGTCATTTATTCCCTTTGTTGAAAAAATTTATGAAGCAAAAGAAGACAGAAAAGAAAAAAAAAGAGATTTGATTTGAAAAAAAAAAGAAAAAGAAGAAAAAAAGAGAAAAAGAAAAAAAGAAAGAAAAATTTGTTGCTTCATTGAATTATTCAAGGAAAAATGAAAGGGATTATAATAGAGTCTAATGCATATTTAGAGAGCAATTTCGATCTCTCTCTTGCGTTGTCAAAGTTTAAGATGATTTCTGTAGTTGGTGTTGGTTTGTGCTAGTCTTGTAGATTTGTTTTGGTACGTGTCGCTCCGAGTACCGGTCTTAGCCCCACATTTCCATACGTGCCTTGGCACAATCCACTTCTATACCTTCACCCATTAGCCTCCCTTTTTGTCCTGATTCATGTACTTTATAGCGAATGCGTATTTGTTGGGGAAATTGCTATCACATTAGAATGCATGCATGTTTCATAAGTTGAAGTGAGTGTTTCTATTTCTTTCTATCTTCAGAAAACTCACCTTTACATAAACTTATGAGTGCATGAGTGAATCTGCGAGAATCCGACAAATTGAGATTTGCAAGATTGAAAGGTATTTGGTTTTGTCTACACTACGGTATCATGTAAAATCTTGGATTATGCGCTGCGTTTTCTACTTTCCCGTGCCTTTGAATTTGTTTTATTGGTACAACTTAGTCATTACTTTGTTATAGATTTGGATAGCTTAGGATTTGTATGTGCATTGACATTAGCCTTGAGTTTTTTATTCACCATTTGTATGTTTGTCTTTGTATGTGTCGAGTGCTTTGCTTAGAGACAAGCAAAGGATTGGTTTGGGGGAGTTTGATGATCACTATTTATATACATATTTTATGCTTTCCCTAGTCACAAATAACTCGATTTACCGTCTTTTCTTGCTTATTCTATGCTATTTTAGCTAGAATATAGATTCTGCCGCTTTTGTTATGTTTTAATGCAGATTGGATGCATTTGGAGCTTTTTGAGTAGTTATGGAGAATGGCGGAGTAGGATCGTAGAAGCTAGGCACGGAAATCGAGGAAGAAAAGAGAATAATGAAGGAAAGTGAAGAAAACAAGCTAAATGAAGGTCTGCTCAATCGAGCATAACAACATAGCTCGATCGAGTCGTGGTCAGGTCTTAGTCGATCGAGCAGAAGGCCCTTGCTCGATCGAGCAAGTCAATATTTCGGCGGTTTTTCATATTTTCCTTAATTTTAACCTAATTAGTAGGATCTTTTGTATCATAAAAAGAAAGCTCGTCTATCTTAATTAGTTATGCTTTCATATGCTTTCTTAGGCTATGGAATACTTTTAGGCTTTAATTCAGAAACCCTAATTAGTTTACTTTGCCTCCGGATTTTATTCATCAAAGACGATTGTCTTTAGTTCAAGCTTGTAATCGGTATTCTCAATCTTTCTTTGTTATTTAATTACCTTCTTGTTCTTAATTGTTCTTTGTTATTCCTTTCATTATTGTTAATCATGTTTAATTTAATTATTATTGTTGTTGTTTATATTGTTATGAGTAGCTAAATTCCTTTCTAGGGTTGAAAGGGGATCTAGGATTGTTAGAAGGGGTAGATTAATTAATTGAATTGCAATTGCATGGTTATCGTTTGATTATCGTTTTAATTCTTGTTGTTTGATTACTGGCCAGGATTAATTAACTAGTCTCGCGAATTAGGATTGACACCGACCGGGTTAAGACTAAGATAGGCTACGATAATTGAATAGAACTCGTTTATTGATAGCGATCGCATTTTAAATTGTAGATCTAAAGGGCATAATTGAATCGACCGATCTTGTGACCTTAAATAACTTTATTGCATGATAGTTGATTTTATCCCTATCCCTGAACAATAATCCTAGTGAACCTGAGACCCTAGACTTTTAATCTCATTGTTTTCAACCTTATTAGTGAACCTGAGACCCTATCCCTGAACAATAACCCGAAAAGTACCCTATTTTTCTAGTGAAAATATTCTAAGGATACTTTTCAGCCTGTTTAAGTTGTAAAGTGGAATTTATTGTTTCCAATTGAATTTTGAAATTCCGAGTTCGTATTTGGAATTTCTGCGAGATTCCAAGGGAATCCCGTTTTTAAGTCAACTTTGACTTTCGTTGACTTTTCCCGACTCGCCTCGTAATTTTAAAGACCGAAATTATATTTGAAAAATAATAAATTGAATTTATTTTTAT
>JAIUZE010011179.1:0-26928 GCA_022085475.1 Heliosperma pusillum | reverse complement strand
GTGGTCTTTGAGGGGGGCGGCATTTAATTTACGATAGTCAATGCACATCCGCCACCCGGTCACGGGTCTAGAAGCTAAGAGAGTCCCATCCTCTTGTTCCACCATAGTTACCCCTCCTTTCTTGGGCACTACATGGACGGGACTCACCCAAGAGCTATCGGTTATTTGGTAGATTATCCCGGCCTCTAGCAACTTCAACACCTCATTTTTCACCACTTCCGCCATCTTAGGGTTCAACCTACGTAGCCCATCTACCTTAGGTTTGCTACCCTCCTCCAAGACAATCCTATGCATGCAAAGATTAGGACTTAAGCCTTTGATATCATCAATGCTATATCCAAGTGAGCCCTTATGAGTTTGCAAGATTTTCAAAAGTTCAAGTTCTTGGCCTTCACTCAAATTAGCATTAATGATAACGGGATAAGTCTCTCCCTCACCTAAAAAAGAGTACTTAAGTGAGGGAGGTAAGGGCTTTAGTGGTACCTTTGGAGGGAGAAGGCCCTCCACCTTCTTCAATAGCTCATCATCTACCTCATGATCATCTCCCATCTCCTCATCATGGAGTGCCACTTGTAGAGCTTCTTCTTCACATTTCTCTTCTTCATGCACCTTCTCAACCACTTCTTCAATGACTTGTACCGAGCAAGCTTTGTGAAACATTGGTCCCTTCACTAGATGAGGAAGATTAAATTCAAGGGTTTCGTTCCCCACCCTAAAGGTTAGCCGCCCGTCCCTCACATCAATGAGGACTCCTCCGGTAGCCAAAAAGGGCCTACCAAGGATGATGGGAGTGTGGCTATCCTCCGGGATATCTAGGACAACGAAATCCGTGGGAATCAAAAATTTACCAACTTTAACGGGTACGTCCTCAAGCACACCCAAAGGTTGCTTAACGGACCTATCCGCTAGTTGTAGAGTCATAGAAGTGTGGGTTAAACTATCAAGTCCAATTGTTTTAGCAATAGTTAAGGGAATGACACTTACACTTGCACCGTTGTCACATAATGCCCTTGAAATCATGACTCCCCCCACAACACAAGGGATAGAGAAACTTCCGGGGTCTCTAAGCTTTTTTGGCATTTTGAAAGAGTTAGGATTAATGAGGAGAGCACTACACTCCGCCTCCATAATCATAACATCTTGGGTACCCAAAGTCCTCTTGTGAGTCAAGATGTCTTTTAGAAATTTTGAATATGTGGGCATGTTTAATATAACATCGGTGAAAGGTAAGGTCACTTCAAGTCCCTCAAGCATTTTTCTAAATTGGGTGAACTTAAAGTTTTCCTTAGTTTTCAATGCTCTAAAGGGGTAGGGGATATCGGAAACAACAAGTGGAGAACTAGAAGATACCTTTGGAATGGGAGTTTTCTTGGTTACCTTAGCTCTTGCTATTGGTTGTACCTCTACTCCTTCATCATTGGCATCCTTGATCATCTCCTCCTCATAAGGCATAATTTCGACATACCCATCTTCTCCCTCTTTGGGTTGATCATCTTCACCCTTGCCATCGTCTTTTAACTCCAAGGTGGGAGTCAAAATGGGCTCTTCGAATTCTTCTCCTTCCTCAACATGCTCATCATTTGGAATCTCATCATTCATCATATCCATGTAGGGGTTATCAAGCACTAGTCCACTTCTTAAAGTCACCGAACATGCATGGTGGCTTGATGAAGCATCCTTGGAGCTTTTCCCTTGAGCAAGTAGACCTCCCGGAGGCCTTTGAGGATTGTTCAAAGCTTGAGAAGCTAACCTAGCTTCCAATTCTCTCACCTCCTTTTTGTGAGCATTAGTGACATTTTGCAAAGCCAAGTTGTTTTGGATCTCCATGTTTTTGACTAGTTGCAAAACTTCAGTCATTGAAGGTTGATTGTCTTGATGAGGTTGGTTTGTTAAAGGGAGGGCAAATGCATAGTCATTTCGACTACTTGAACCTTGGTTGTTGCTTCTTTGGTTGTTAAAGTTTCCTTGTTGGTTGTTATTGAAATTTCCTTGTTGCCCCCTCGAACCTTGACCATTGAAATTTGACCCTTGAGTGTTGTTGAAACTTGACCCTTGGCCTTGGAAAGATTGATCGGGAACCCCTTGACTTGCTTGATTGTTTTGGTTGCCTTGGTAAAAATTACCTTGGCCTTGGTTGTTGAAGTTTGGGTTCCCTTTGTTTTGATTCCAATTTCCTTGACCTTGATTCCAATTACCTTGGTTTTAGAAGTTACCTTTGTTATTGTAACCTTGATCATTGAATTGTTGATTTTGGAATTGGTTTGATCCTTGACCTTGTTGAGAGTTGTTGAATTGATTATTGTAGTTTCCTCTTGAAAATTGACCTCCCCCTCTAGGTTGGGAAAAACCCGGAGGGTTGGAAGGTTGAGCTTGTGTGTGTTGAGGGTTTAACACATTTTGGCTTTTGTAACTCATGTTTGGGTGAAATTTCGAACTTGGATGATAGAAATTGGAATTTGGGTTGTAAGCTCCTTGACTTTGGAATGGAGGCCTTGAGGGCCGTGGGTTGTTGTTGACTCCTTGAAATGCATTCACATGTTGATAATCATTTCCTCCTTCATTGTTATAAGAAACATTATTCCCACAAACTTCAAAGGTGTGTCCATACCCATTGCAAATTTCACAAGTAGGGGTTTGATAAGCTTCCACAATGGGAGGTGCATAAGACCCACTAGCTTCATTCACATGATGGCCTTGACTTTGATTTTGAGCCTTTTGAAGCTCGGCAAAACCCTTAGTAAAAGTTTGTGTGAGCAAATCAATCTTGGCATTGGTATCCGCATTTGAAAAGTTCTCACTTGGGTACTTAGAACTCCTCCTCAAGCTATTTTCTCTAGTACTAGTACCATAGCTAGACTCCGATTCAACCATCTTTTTAATCAATGCCAGATAGGCTAAAATACGGTGTCGTTAATTCCACAAATTAGCTAAATCAAATAACAATTTATAAAACCAAATCTAGACTCAAACCAACCTAAATAAAAGGGTAGTAAGGGTAAGAAAAGGATCGAACCCAAGGGAAAGCGGTATTAGCTAAAATAATCTAATCTAGCCTCTTGCAAAACATCAATTGACAAAATTAATGACTCTAATCACAAATTGAGACACTAATTACTAATTAAGATACTAATCAAAACAAAGACTTAGATTAATTACAAACTATGATATTCACAATGGAAAACATGTAGATAACAAATAAGGAGAAAGTTTTTCATGAGAAATGATTATCAGGTCTAAAATTACTAACAACAACTAAATACTCAAAGATTCAAATATGGAGAAATAACTTAGTGCAATTATCCCAAGTTCCCCCACAATTAACATAGTAAAGACCCTTCTTTCCTTCCTTTCTCTAATTATCTATTACAAACTTCTAAAAACTAGCCACCAATGAATTAAACCATCCATAAATGACTCAATACAACTAAACCCATACTTATTAAAACATAAGCATAAATAAAGATGCAAGCTTTAAGCACAAAACCATAGAAGCATGCTAGAATCATGTAATAAAACATTAAACCATGTCCTAAATACACAATAACCCAAATTCCACTCAAAAGATTCCAACTTTTAAACCAAAGTTACAATCTTTCAAAGTTGCTTCAACAAATACCAAGACAAATCAACCAAATTCATCAAGACAAAGCAATTTAATCAAACAAACAATTACTAAGATGGTTAGTCTCAACAACCATTCATTTAACAATGAAATTCAAACATAGGAAAATGGAATTAAATAGAGAAGGAAGGATTAAAAAGGTCTTACAATGCTAAAAGGGAAGAACTTGTTCAAATTACACTAAGCAAAAGAAGATCAGCTACCCATAGTCTTCATATTACAACCAATTTCTAAGCAAAAATCCATTACAAGAGCCAAAGTTTTAAGAACAAAAATAGAGAAACCTAAGGAAAATATATTGTTGAATGTTGAATGCTTGATCCCCCTTCTCTCTCTTCAGATTTCTTCTTTTATACCCTTGGTCCGCAAACCTATGGGCCTTGAAAGGTGGGCTTCCAAAAGACAAGACGAGAAAATGAGAAAAACCCGTGCTGAGAAATGACGCAGGCTGCGTCCTACGACGCAGGCTGCGTCGTGCTGACGCAGGCTGGGTCCTACGACGCAGGCTGCGTCGAGCGCTGCCCGATTTTACCTTTGCTTCCTTCTTGACTTTCGTTGACCCATAGTCTTTTGGCCCCGCCTTGACTTCCATTGACCCATTGAGCTTGGTCTTCATACCTTGGTGATTCATTGCTAGCCCACTCCAATTTCCGGGTTTTTGGGTCTCGGGTTTTCGGGTTTGACTTTCATTGACTTTCGGGATTTGACTCTCAAAATTGACTTAAAATACTAAATACTAACATTATTACAAAAACTAAAATTAACATAAAACATAGCTAATGACCCGTAAAAAGTAAAACGAAAGACTCTAAAAATTACTACTAGACACGACAATATTTGACGTTTTCAATGCCGCCCCTTGTTGGTCATTCAAATGATCAAAACTCCCCCCCGCGGAAGCATTCACCATAGCCTTGGTTTGAGGGAGAAGAGTTTGATAGAATGTTTGAGTGACATACCAATCTGCAATGCCATGATGAGGGCAACGGGCAAGTAGATCAATGAACCGATCCTATGCCTCTCCCAAGGATTCTCTATCCTCTTGTTGAAAGGTTGTTATCTCATTTCTTAGCATTGCCGTTTTGGAGGCGGGGTAGTACTTACTTAGAAACTCCTTAGCCAAGTCATCCCAAGTAGTGAAAGTGTTTGGAGCATGGTTATTCAACCACCTCTCCGCCCGGTCTTTAAGAGAAAATGGGAACAACATTAGACAAAGGGTTTCCTCGGGCACACCATTCCTCTTCATGATTCCTACCCTACTTTTGAACTTCCTCAAGTGGGCATGAGCATCTTCATCGGGAAGGCCTCCAAAGCTATCCCGCTCAATCGAACTCATTTGAGCCGGGTGAATCTCAAAGTTATTTGGGGCCAAGACACCGAAATTGATTGGAGATTGGGTATCATCATGGTTGGGACGGTTACGGTCACGTAAAGTAGTCATTTGTGGTTGATTTTGTTGTTGAGGTATTGTGGGTGGTGTATTTGGTAATGTATTGTAGAAGGGGTTTTCGAATATGGGTTCAATGGTGTTGTTTTGTGGGTGATCGATTGTTGGAGTGGATGTAGAAGCGATTGAAGTATTGGCTTGTTGATGGCTAACCCTTCTTGAATTCCTAACCCAAGCAAGTGTATTAGCTGGAGAGTCCTAAATAACTTTTCGGGCACCGGATGGCTCAAGAACAACCCTTCACCCCTAGGCATGCACTCAAAAGCAACTCAAAAACAAGTTAGACTCCTAGTGTGTTTTTGGGCACACTAGGGAAAGACAATAATGCAAGGCACGCTACAAATAATCTAACAACTTAAAACCAACAAAAACAACAAGTAACTTGGCTAAATCTAAGACACAAAACAAACTACGAGTTTCCTTACGCCATCCCCGGCAACGGCGCCATTTGATGAGGGTTTCAACGTCAAAACAAACATCAAAAATAACCCGATAAAAGTAGTATAAAGGGGTCGAATCCACGAGGATGGAGGGGTCAACTACAAGTTCGATCGCGTCCTATTCTAGCCTAACAAAGGTTGGATTGGAAAAGTAACTAAAAACTAGTAAATGCAAGTAATCGCTAAATGATAAGGTAAAGACAATTAAGGGAAAAACTAAGGTAAAAGGTTCACCTTATGGGGATTTATGGGTAGTCGGGTAATTAGCAAATGGGTAACAAATTCGAGTAGGATTAATTGCTAATGTCTCAACAATTAATAATCATCAACATAGCCATCGCATTTGTCTCAAATCACCCATATAAACACTAGTCTAATCATTTCTACCACCGTCGCTTAAGAAATAATCAAACCATGCTTGATAAAATGGGCAACTTTCGTTTACACATTTCATCAAACACTTAGTGCGCATATGGGTAATACCCAAATTATTACCACAAATATACTAATTACCCAACTAAATATCCCACATAATCCTCCCTTAGGCTCCCACTAAACCCTAGAACGGAACTACTCACACATGCTAAAGGAAATCAAACAACTAAAGCCAAAGGATAGTGAAATGAACATTATGCTATGGAGATGAATAATTATAACATTCAAATGATAAACAATAAACTAGAAGTGAAAATAATTTGCATAAATAACAAAAAGATGAGAAATTTATACCAACAAGCTTGTATTAGTGAATAGGGAGAATGTCTTCACCCCAAAATCCTCAATACAAATCCAAAACTATGGTAATTCTACTAGGAAAGACTAGATCTACCTACTTGAAATGAGAAATTAAGTTTAATTAGGGAACGATTAAGAGAGTAATTAGTGCTTAATAGAGGTTCCAAATTATCTAGGGTTTTGTGCTAAGAGATAATGAAAAGCTGCCTACAAACTATTAGGGGAAGGGTATATATAGGTATCTCGAAATTAGGACAGAAAATAGAGGAGAAGGCGAATTTTGCGGTGTTGTGTTCCTGGCCGGTCGACCGGCCGCCGGTCGTCTGGCCGGCCGGGAGCACATCGGTAACTTCATTTTCATTGTCTTCAAAAATTCTTCTAAGTATGGAAACGTGTTCCCAGCCGGGTGACCGGCCGCCAGTCCCCCACCGGCCTGGAGCACAAATGACTTCCCAAGCACCTACTGATGTAGTGCAGGCCGGGTAGGCGACCGGCCGCCGGTCGACCGGCCGACGCTACCTGGGCCTTTTCTTCTCTTCCTCTTCTTCTTTCATTTGGGAGTGTGTAGGCTGTGCCGGGTGGCCGGCCGCCGGTCAGAGGACCGGCCTGCGCCACCTGAAGGCTTCTTTACTCATTCTTCTTCTCATCTTCGAATCCCGACTCATGCAAGACCTTTATGCTCCGATTTCTTCATTTCCGCCTTAATTCCTAAAAATTAAGATCGACATTCATAGCACGGGAAATCGGGAAGCAAAATGCAATCAAGGGCACGCAAATCCGTGTAAACGGACCAAAATGGGGACGAAAATGAGGGAAAAATGTGACTAATTAAATGCTTATCACACAACCAGTATCTAGTACCCAAGTTCCGAAACTTGCATGGTTAATCTCAATCATATGAATAAAAGATGACGTACCAACAGGAGTGACGCGGCCTGATTTTACGTCTTCATCATACACGGGACAGTTCCGCCTCCAATGCCCAGTCTTGTGGCAATGGTGGCACTCCAAGTTTTCCTTGCTCTTTGTCTTGCCTTGTGAGCTACCGCTAGTCTCACCAGGCCCACTCTTGACCTTTCCTGGCTTTTTAAACTTCGGTTTCCCTACAGCTAGGTCAGCCTGAGCCTTGCCCTTACCTTTACCCTTGTTGCCAATCATGAGAATGTCCTGCTTCAAGCTCCCACTCAATTTCAGATCACTCTCGGTCTGTACGAGAAGTGAGTAGAGCTGATGAAGACTTTTCTTCATATCATTCATATAGTAATTTGCCCTGAAAAGGGCAAAACCATCATGAAGTGAATGAAGCACTCGATCAATAATGATCTTCTCATCGATTTTGCAACCAAGAGCCTCCAGCTTCTCGACATTCTCGATCATAGCA
Source organism: Heliosperma pusillum (assembly GCA_022085475.1). NCBI lineage: Eukaryota > Viridiplantae > Streptophyta > Magnoliopsida > Caryophyllales > Caryophyllaceae > Heliosperma > Heliosperma pusillum. The sequence continues at coordinate 19,303 of JAIUZE010011179.1, read as the reverse complement.
AGAATGTGTGGGCTAACCGCTTGGCCCTTCTGGAGTTTGCCTCAAAGAAGCGACAGGTATACTCATAGCTAACGATCCTCGGAGCTTTCGAGAACTCGTTAGAGAGAGTGGTGAAAATCTTGTTTGCACCCTGGGCTATGAATCGCCTCTGCAAATTGGATTCCATTGAAAAGATGAGTACGTTCTTTATCGCACCCGCCTCCATAACGAAATCACTATAAGCAAGTGATTCATTGACTCCTGCATTGGGGCCTGGGTTAGTCGGTAGTGGCTCAGTCAAGTACTTGAGCTTACCGTCAGCAATGGCAGCATTCCGTAATGCCGCCTCCCAGTCCGCAAAGTTGGACCCATCATTCTTCAGTCGCGTGGACTGATTCATGTTGTCCATAAAGATCTTTAGCCAGGACTCGCGAGCGAGTGTAGCACTTGGCATTGGGTCATCAGTATGGCCAGCCATTTTGTTATTTAGCAGTTATATCTGTATATGTGACTGTGAAAAAGAAAATAAAAATGATAAGTATTCATCGTTTTAAATTTGAGTCTAATGAAAAACTGTTTAATGCGATGACTCGTGCATTTATACAATTGACCTCCCTCAAGAATTATATAAATGATCCCAAGACTCAATTTCTGTAAATTGATAAGCCAACCTCTTGGCTAATTCTACCTTTAGAATTCTCGGTCGATAAATTTCTGTAAATTCTATCTTTTAGTCCATTATAATCCCGTGATATTACTCGGACTACAATGTTGAGGTAAAATAGGTCAACACTCACTACTTACCCAACGTAGAAGGGTTTATATCATGACTTCCGACGAAGAAGGGGTTCATAGTAGTTTTTCCTATTAAGACTAATCTCAATTTTCATTTTAGAGGAAGATCACATCATCTTAAATTTAATTCATTTTAAGTGAACAAATGTCTAGCATTTCGTGAATGATTTAGACTAAGGTGACGGCCCTATGAACGATTGACATCTGTATGTCCATGATGAAAATTCAAACTATATGAATCATTTTTCATGCATTTTAGGTGGTTTGGTTTAGGTGGAATATGATGCAATTATTTAACATGTGAATGAAAAGCAAAAGAATGAAAAATACGTAGACTATTACAACGGTCCTAGTGTGGCCTATCTACCAAAATGAACAGTAAATACAAGTTTGGAATCCATCCTTATGGACCCGAGAAGCTTGACTTGATGTTCCATCTTGGTCCATGAAGCGGGAGTGAGCATCCGATCTCCGTCTTTAGTCTTCTTAAATTACATTTAAAAATTACAAAATAAACCTATTTACATTCTAATTCCAAAACATAATTAAAAGAAAAATAAAAGGAGATTCGAGATCTCAAAATTACATCCAAACCATGTTTTCATCATTACGAAAACATGATCAACTAAGGCCACACTAGGTATTACATTTTTCAACCAATTGCAAAAATACGTAAATAAACCATTCATTCATTCATTCATTCGACAAAAAAAAAACATCAACTAAATAAATTAATTATACAAAACATAATTCATTAATTAGGTTGATTAATTATCCAAACCACCATTTTATACGATCAAAATTATGTGACAATTCCTTAATTGCCCACAACAATTTTAATCTTTCATAATCCATTTTATTTTAAACCTTTTTAAAATAATCGGGTATCATTATTGTGAACCTTTTCACAATAACAAACATACATTATCTTTATAATACCAAAAAAAAACAAACAAACAAATTTTTTTTTTTCTGTTTACTGTTCACGTGAACAGTACCAGTCCCAAAATTTTTTTTTTCTTTTTCTCACGGTTTAAGCAAAAACCGAAAAGAAAAAAAAACGTTAAAAAAAAAAAAAAATACCTGCTGCTAACATAAAAAAAAAATGAATTTTTAATTTTTTTTATATTGTACAGTAGCAGCACCAAAAATAGGAACGGTTTTAAGACGATTATGCTTATATTAACTAGATCGGTGCAAACAAAACAATGCCTAATCGTTATTAAACATTGATACAAATAGATAATTCAAATTAACCTTTTAATATGAACATCTAAAACAATTTATACCGAAAATATATTGCACAAAAATGATGTTCATTAACATCCAATACAATTCCATTTACATTCTAATTTAATCCATATTAAATTAAAATATCAACAAATTCATATATTATCATATTTAACAGATTAAAACAATAATATGAATGAATCTTTAATGGAACCCTAAAAAAAAATCATCACGGCAAAAAAATTAAATTATCAAAACCGTGAGTTTGATTTTTAAAAAAAAAAATTTGAATTTTTTTTCTTTCAATAATCATACAATTTAATATTTATGAAAATCAAATAAAATAATTTCTTAGCCCTAAGGCTCTGATACCACTTGTGGGAATATATCCGTATACGTCCCTTTAAACTTACAGGATTATAATGAAATTACGATTTATATGATTAACGGAACATAAACGAAATTGCATAATAAACAAAGGGATTAGGAATAACCTTTAGTCCTCGTAAATTCGGCCTAAGAACAGATATCAAAGTAGATATCCTCCTAATCGTAGCACCCAAGACTGACCGAGATATGCCCTTGTAATTGCTAGAAATATTAGAGAGAAAAGAGTTTGTATATTTTTTCTTTTTAGATGTGAAATTGATGATGAATAATTAGAGAGTTGGAATTAGTCTAAAACTTCTCCATATACTCCCTAGGTCACGGCACACATAGGAGAAAAATAAGGGTTATTTTTTCTCTTATTTTGTTACCAATTTGACCGAAATTCCTCAGTGTATTTGGACTCTTTTTCGGTTATATTAGCTTCCATTTAATATAATGTTATACATATTATATTTGTCTAATATGTTGTCATACATTAATAAGGTCCATTACAACATTTTTCAGTGGATATATTAATATAACAATTATTATGACAATCGTATAATATATACTTCAATTATAAATATCGGTATATTTATAATCCTGCTAATTAAATATAACGGTTTATGTTTAATTACGAATTAACATTTTAATTCGTTTAAGCTCACATTATATACTACAACTAAATATAACATTTTATATTTAATTACGGATTACAGTTAATTCGTCTTAGCTAACATTATTTAATCGTTATTAAATAATTATATCATCATCACATTGACTAACCTTTTAGTCAAAAAACACCGACTAACCTTTTAGTCATTTAATAAGGCATCAATATGATTATTTTCTCAAATAATCACATCTTTTAATCACATCCTTTAGGTGTGACTTTTAGGGACCAGTTGATAACCGCCATCTGTATGACAATAACGTCAAACTTATCTAGCAAGCCAACCGTTATCGATAAGCGTTAATCAACTGATTACAATACAAAGTATACCCTGTGAACCTATAGAGATTTATTTATGTTATTGCACTAACTGTGGAGGACACTGGCTCTAACAAATATGGCATTGAAAAGATTTTTTTTCTTCCAAATGGAATTTTCTTGGTACGTTTCAAAGAGGCAACAAGTAGAGAGGCGGTTCTGAATGCTGGATATCACATGTTTGATAACAAACCTTTAATAGTTAAACCCTGGCAAGCTGATATGGACTTATTGAAGGATGATATTAAATTTGTTCTTGCTTGGCTAAGGTTATATGACTTTCCCTTGAAGTTTTAGGGCAAGTGTTTACCTGTCATTGCGGGATTGATTGGTACTTTTATCAAGGCTGATCAAGCAACTGAAGAGAAGACCAGGCTGGGATATGCAAGGACTATGGTGGAGTTGAAAATAGGGCAAAGGTTTCCAAACTCTATAAAATTTCTGGATGAGACTGGGAAGGTGTTCGTGGTAAAGATTCATTATGAATGGAAACCGAGCATTTGCAATAAGTGTAAAGGATTGGGGCATGAGGATATCAATTGTAGGAAAATACTAGAGAAATAATTCTTTCTGACACTGAATTACATGCCCTCAAGGCCCCTGTCCAAGCTCTTAGTTCAGGACAGCAGTTACAGGAGAAAGGGGGTGCTATAGAGGAGTATCCAAAGCAGCAACGACTAGAGAAAGGACAATCAAATTTGGAACCAGGTAGTGAAGAAAATGTTGTAATTCCTCTCTTGGAATTAGAAAATGGTAACCCTCCATCAATAACTATTAATGAATAATATTGGATTTTGGAATGTTCGAGGGCTGAATAGTGTAAATAAACAGAAGATTGTGAAAAGTTTTATTAATAAGCATGATGTAGGCCTCTTTGGTCTGCTGGAAACCAAAATAAATGGTGATAATGTCAGTAATATTTTTTAGTCCATGTTAGAGGGTTGAAGTGTTACAACTAGTTGTTCCTATCACAAGGGAGGCAGAGTCTGGATCCTCTGGCAGCCAAACCTCTTTCATGTGATGATACTCCAATGTAATGCTCAGTTTATACATAACATGGTGACGGTTCAAGCTAATAAGCTTTACTTCTATCTGACTATGATCTATGCATTTAATGATGGGGCTGATAGAGTTGATCTGTGGACCCACCTGAGTAATTTTGCAGTTCAGTGTCAAGGTCCATGGGCTCTGGCAGGAGATTTTAACACAGTGATTAATCCTGACGAGAGACACGGGGGAAATACTAGGCAAGAGGATATGGATGACTTTATTAATTGTATTAGTGACTATGGGATGACTAATATCCATGCAGCAAGGGCATTTTTCACTTGGACTAATAAGCAGGATGTGACTACAAAGAAATTTAGCAGACTTGATAAATTCTTGGTAAATCATGCCTGGCTGGATACCTTCCCGGAGATGGTTGGCCATTTCCACCCTGAGGGCCTGGTTGATCACACGCCTTGCACTATTAGTAATGTTCATAATGGTGGCAGGAAATCTGTTTGCTTCAAGTACTTCAATATGTGGAGCTCTGCGCCCTCTTTTATTGGGAAGGTTATTGAGTCGTGGCAGGCCATCCTTCATGGTACCAAGATGTTCTGTGTTGTTAAGAAACTTAAGAAACTGAACTTTATCCTAAAGAATTTGAATAAGGAATGTGTTTCTTACATAAAGAACAAAGCTAGTCAGGCAATTCATCAACTAGAGAGCATTCAGCAGCAACTAGTTGAAGACAATACTAATCCTTGTTTACTTGCTAAGTAATTAGCGTCTCTCTAGGAAGCCAGGCACTTAACCAAGGCAAGAGACAGTTTTCTACAACAAAAAGCAAAATCACAGTGGCTGGAGGAAGGGGACTACAACACTGCGTATTTCCATAGTGTGATTAAAAAACGCTGCCTTAGGAATAAGGTAATTCAGATTGAAGACAAAGATGGTTGTTTGTGTACGAATAATGCTGGTATACAGAATGCTTTCTTGGTTTATTACAAGTCACGCCTAGGAAGTTGCAAGACTACTGAGCCTGTTAGGGCTGATGTCTTGGCCAAAGGCAAATTCTGCTCTACTGAACACACTGATACCCTCAACAGCCCTATTTCCCATGATGAAATCAGGCAAATTGTGTTCTCTATCCCTGATAAGTGAATATTTGTATGATTTTAACCCCCATTTTAGCTCGGTTTTGTTTGGCATTTGTGCTTTGTTAAGCCATTTTATGAGCTAATATCGTCTTCTAGGCGAATTCCTGTGTTCTAACCTGTTTTGTAGGGAAAGTGACGTTTCTACGCCCTTTTTCTATATTCCCGAGCATTTGCCTAGAACCCGATGATTTGAAGAAGCAAGCTTGACCATGTCAAAGGCATTTCAAGAAGGTTCACCAACTCAAAAGAGGGAGGAAATAAAGACGATGTCGCAGTTGTCGGAAGATCAATCCATTGAGTGGTAGAATTCATCGCTTTACATCAAACCCTATTAACAAACCCGATTGAAGAGGTCAAGGGGGATGGTGGAAGTCAAGTCAAAGCAAAGGGAGATGAAACGTTAGTCAAAAGCTTCTAGATGACAACTTACCCGATCGGGTAAGTGTGTACCCGATCGGGTATCTCTGCTGCTTCGAGCAAAATGCTTCAACTTCCTATTTTTGTCCTATATGTTCAATGCTCAACCCCTTCCCCACGAAACCCTAATGCTATATAAAGAGAGCTCCAGCCCCTCTTCTCAACACAACTCATCTCAATCTCATATCATCTCACACACAACATCTCTTCTTTTCTTACATTTTCTCTTTAGTTTAGTCTTTCTAGTTTAGATCATTTTCCTCTTTTGTCTTTAGTTCTTAGTTTATTTCTGTCCATTTCACATCAAAACATTAGCTTAGATCAATAAGAATTTCAATCTGTGTAATCTACTTTGTTGGGTTCAAGTGTTGTAATTCAAGGAACGATTATTCTAGGCAAGGGATTTCTATTATTGTTATCGCTTTCGTCGTTGATCGTCACCTAGGTATTTCTATTTTATCCTTTGTTTAATGACCTTATTGTTTTCTATTTGATTGTTATCTTCTATTCATATTATCTTAGATTCATTTTTGTGTTGTTATAATCGTAATTTCATTTCTTAGATTGTCAATTAGCGTCGTTATTATCGCCTTGTAAAGAGTCTTAAATTATTGTCGAAATCAAATAAACATGTCTATCCTAGTTATTATTATCACCATCATCTTAGATATAAACATTATCATGAGTGAGTAGTCACCTTTCTAGGGTGTGGGGTAGCCATGTTAGATTGATTAAAAGATGATAATTGGATAAAAGAAATTGTGCTTTTAAAACATTGTGTCTATGCATGTTTGGACTATAACGATAGTTGACGATTCCTAATCGAAATCATTGACTAGTATGGAATTCTTTTCCAAGGTAGAGATACGCGAATTGAATAGACAAAGCATGACATGGTGGATTAAGACCTAGTAAATTGCCTAAAAGCCTGCTAGACCATCTGATCTATGATTGTAATGAACACATCATTCTTACGAACTCACATTGAATTATTTGCATGTTCCATATCCAATTGCATCAATATATTAATCTACATGTGTGAACCTACTTCCCTAGATGCTTCTCATTATTGTTAATTCATCATTTGCTTTATTGATTTCATCTTCAATTGTTTTTATTTTGTTTTCATTTATTCTTTTTGTTAGTTTAGACATCATAATCCCAAAACCCAGAAACACGATAGATAAAACCCAATTGCGAGACACTTTACATTCTATAGGAAACACCATCTACCTGAGGATCGACCCCTACTTCCCTAATTAGATTAAATTGTTATTAGCCTAGTCTGGGTAATTTATCTTTGTATCGGGCCCGCGACAAGCACGATCAAATTTTGGCGCCGTTGCCGGGGAGCACGGTTTAGTTTTCCTTTTTCTTGTGATTTCTATCGCAATTAGTTTTATCTAGTCTTTAGGAACCCAAATTCCTTTAGACCTCTCTTGATTTTTCATCTTAGCTTTCCAATCTTATGCCCAGATCTTCTAGACTAGGGACCCTTATCTCTTTAGACCCCGAACTAGAAAGGACTCTGCGTAGGAAACTAAAGCTATTCAACGAAATCTCAAAAGCTTCTGATACTTCAAGTTTAGATCATATTCGTGATAAATACTCATTTATTTTATCTAATCTCGAAGGAGAAGAAGATCCATTCTCATCTTCACTCTCAAAAACCAATCAACTTTGAAACAATACTCCATTTTCATCTTCACAAAAGAAAATGGTTCGACTTTCGGACCATTCTTAACCAACTGCAGATACACTTCCAAGGGGTATCGCTACACCCCAAATCACTACCCAAAACTTCGAAATCAAACCTGCCTTCATTAATCTAATAGAAAGAAGTCAATTTGGTGGCAATGCCACAGAAGATCCCAACCATCATATCCAAAACTTCTGTGACTATTGCTCCACGATTAGACAAACTGGAGTATCCCAAGAGCAGATTTGGGAAATGCTCTTTCCCTTCTCTTTAACAGCAAAGGCAAAACTCTGGATCAATAGCCTTGACCGAGTTGCCTCAGGAATAGCCGACTGGGATGGTCTAGCTCTTTCTTTCTATCAAAACTACTTCCCACCAGAACGAACCGCACTCTTACGGAGTCAAATCACTAGATTCCGTCAGAGAGGCGATGAAAGCCTTTACAAGGCATGGGAAAGGTACAAAGAATTACAAAGAGAATGCCCTCATCATGGCCTTGATTCATGGTTCTTAGCTATTACCTTCTACAACGGTTGTTGTGGCGAATCACGTCGTATCCTCGACTCCGCTAACAATGGTCGTTTCGATCAAATCGATGTAGAAATAGCTAGTACAACTATCAAGTCAATGGCAATCCACGACTCTCAGTATAGCAACTCACGTGCTATGCCACTCAAAACCAAGCACGACGATTCAAGTAAGGTAGCACTCCTAGAAGCCCAAATAGCCCTTCTGCAGCAACAAGTAGGAAGCTCTTCCCAATCCAAGGAACATGTCAACGTCACTAACCACGTAGTGGTATGTGAGATATGTGGGGTTGGAGGACATAGTTTTCAGGAATGTAGAAGTTCGCTAGAGCAAGTCAATGCCTATCAACCATATAGGCAGGGTAATGCTTTCTCAAACTTCTATAACGAGAACACAAAAAACCATCCTTTTTTGTCCTGCAAAAGCACCAACATTCAAAATCCCCACCAAGAGATTCAACAACCATTCACACCACATCAACAGAAGCCTTACAATCCACCTGGTTTTCAAAACCAGAGACCTTCATTTCAATCTAACTACAATCAACCTTACCAAAACCAACCTCAACACCAACCACCCCAAAATCAAGGCCAACCCAATGACTCAAGCTTGAGCAAAATTGAATCCATGCTTCTCCAAGTTGTTAAAAAACAAGATTCAATGTTTGCTCAACTTCAAAAGAGTGATCAAGCTCAAAGTGCTACCATCAAGATGCTTTAAACTCAAATGGCCCAATTGGCTGCCTCTAACACTCAAAGAAAACAAGGCCAACTCCCACCTCATGGTGAGCAACCGAGGGACACCGCAAATGCTATCACCCTTAGGAGTGGTACCACTTATACGGAACCTCAGCAACCCAAAGAACCAATAGTTGAGCCTACACAAGTAGAGAGCCAAAACGATTCTCAACCATCCACCGCTAAGGAAGCGGAAAACAAACCTGAAAAGAAGGATGAACCTGAAAAGGAACCCATCAAAATCCAAGTTCCATTTCCCCAACGTTTGAGGAGAAATCATAAGGAAACCCAGTTCAGCAAATTCATGGAAGTAGTCAAAAACCTCCACGTAACGGTTGCCTTCACTGAATTAATCACTCAAATCCCTTCTTACACGAAATTCATGAAGGATATCTTAACTAAGAAGAGGACTTTAGATGATGTTGAAATCATAGCATTCACAGCTGAATGCAGAGCGTTATTACAAAATAAGTCCCCTCCTAAGTTAAAGGATCCTGGTAGTTTCTCTATACCTTGCACTATAGGCACCTACACAATCGATAAAGCTTTTTGCGATCTAGGTGCTAGTGTAAGCGTCATGCCCTATTCCATCTGCGAAAAATTGAATATGGGAATTCTCAAATGCACTAGTATCACTCTGCAAATGGCAGACCGTTCTCTAAAACAACCTATGGGAGTTTTAGAAGATGTGCCTGTCAAAGTAGGGAGGTTTTTCATTCCCGTCGATTTCATTATGCTAGACATGGCTGAAGATTCGCAAATCCCTATCATTTTAGGAAGGTCATTCTTACACACTGCGGGAGCAGTAATCGACGTCCATAATGGAAAATTGACACTAGAAGTAGGTGATGATAAAGTCACCTATAACTTAAACAGTGCAATGAAAAGCCCTATGCTTGAAGAACCTTGATGTTTCCTCGATATTGTCGACTCAACTATTGATGAATCTCTGTATCCATCAATACTTGACTGGAAAAGAGATATCGTCCGAAGAAGTAGGAGAGTTCATACGCTTAATGCTGCCAAGGCAGAAGTACATAAACCTGAAATTAAACCACTTCCCTCAAATTTAAAATATGCTCTTTTAGATGAATTTGAACATTGCCCAGTCATAGTGAATGCTCTCCTAAATGAAAATCAGTTAAACTCACTATTGACTGTCTTGAAAAACCATAAAAAGGCAATAGGTTATAAACTTGAAGATCTGACTGGCATAAGCCCCGACTTTTGCATGCATAGAATCAACATAGAAGAAGGCCAAAAACCTTGCTTTCAAGGACAACGCCGTCTTAATCCCAACATGCAAGAAGTAGTTAAAACTGAAGTTATGAAATTGCTAGATGCTGGCATAATCTATGCAATTTCTAACTCGAAATGGGTTAGCATTGTTCAAGTTATTCCCAAGAAAGGAGGAACAACAGTAGTCAAAAATGAAAAGAATGAGCTCATCCCCACAAGGATTGTGACGGGATGGCGTATGTGTATTGACTACAGGAAGTTGAATCAATCAACTAGAAAAGATCACTATCCTCTGCCCTTCATTGATCAAATGCTAGAGAGGTTAGCATGCCACAAATATTTCTGCTATCTATATGGTAACTCACGATTTTTCCAACTTCCTATTCACCCTGAGGACCAAGAGAAAACCACTTTCACCTGTCCCTATGGTACTTTCGCTTATCGCAGAATGCCATTTGGCTTGTGTAATGCACCTGCCACTTTCCAGCGTTGTATGACTAGTATCTTTTCAGATTTTGTTGAAACTATCATGGAAGTATTTATGGACGACTTTAGCGTCTATGGCATTTCCTTTGATAAATGTTTGACAAATCTATCCAGAGTACTAAAACGCTGTGAAGAAGTCGACCTTGTTCTCAATTGGGAAAAGTGTCACTTCATGATGAATGAAGGTGTAGTTTTAGGACACATCATTTCTGAGAGAGGTATAGAAGTGGATCGAGCTAAGATCCAAGTTATTGAACAAATGCCACCACCTGCTAATGTAAAAGGAATCAGGAGTTTCCCTGGCCACGCTGGTTTCTACCGACGCTTTATAAAAGATTTTTCAAAAATAGCCAAGCCCCTGACTGAGCTCCTTTTCAAGGATGCACCTTTTAATTTCACAAAGGAATGTCTTAAGGCATTCAACAAAATCAAACGCGCTTTGATCACCGCACCTATAATCCAGTCACCTGATTGGAATCTTCCATTTGAACTAATGTGCGATGTGAGTGATTATGCCGTAGGAGTTGCTTTAGGGCAAAGAAAGGAAAAGTTCCTTCATGCAATTTACTATGCTAGTAAAACATTAGATCCTGCCCAAATCAACTATGCCACCACTGAAAAAGAACTTCTTGCCATTGTCTATGCCTTAGCCAAATTCTGTTCTTACCTTATAGGATCAAAAGCCATTGTCTATACTGACCATGCTGCCTTGAAATATATGCTTTCAAAGAAAGAGGCAAAAGCTCGACTTATCCGATGGATCTTACTCCTTCAAGAGTTTGATTTAGAGATCTGGGATAAGAAAGGAGCAGAAAATGTAGTCGTTGACCATCTCTCAAGGATAAGAGTAACTGAAATAGGATTACCAACACCAATTAATGATTCGTTTGCTGATGATTCATTAATGGCAATTGCGGACTCTTCTCCTTGGTATGCTGATATTGCCAATTTTCTTGTCAGTCGCCAGCTACCTTCTGACCTTTCTTATAACCAAAGAAAGAGATTTTTGCATGATGCAAAATTCTTTGTTTGGGATGACCCTTATCTTTTCAAGCAGTGTTCAGATGGTCTTTATAGACGATGTATCCCCCAATGGGAAGTTAAAGGAGTTTTAGAAGGATGCCACTCATCTGCTTATGGTGGTCATCATGGTCCGTCCAAGACCGTAGCCAAAGTCTTACAATCCCGGTTTTTCTGGCCCACGATGTTTAAAGATTCCAAAGACTTTGTTATGGCTTGTGACGCTTGTCAACGAATGGGTCAAATAACCAAGAGACATGAAATGCCTCAAAACGGCATATTAGAAGTCGAAATATTCGATGTCTGGGGTATTGACTATCAAGGACCATTTCCCTCTTCTAATGGAAATCGTTACATCTTAGTCGCTGTCGACTATGTTTCGAAGTGGGTAGAAGCGATTGCCACTCCAACCAATGATGCTAGAGCAGTGATACGGCTATTTAAGAAGATCTTTTTTCCGCGTTTTGGTGTACCCAGAGCCGTGATAAGTGATCGAGGAACTCATTTTAGAGAAAAGCAGTTAGACACTCTGCTTGCCAAGTATGGTGTGTATCACAGATGAGGATTAGCCTACCACCCTCAGACGAGCGGTCAAGTAGAAGTCTCAAATAGAGAGTTGAAAACAATTCTTCAGAAAGTAGTCTCAAGATCTAGAACAGATTGGAGTAATAAGCTCGATGACACCTTATGGGCTTATCGTACAGCTTTCAAAACCCCGATTGGAACATCTCCCTATCGATTGGTTTATGGAAAGGCCAGTCATCTTCCTGTCGAGTTAGAGTACAAAGCTTACTGGGCTATCAAAGAACTCAACTTAGACACTAAGCTTAGCGCTGATAGACGACCTTTGCAACTCAATGAGCTAGAAGAATTTCGTTTCCAAGCTTACGAGAATTCTAGGATCTATAAAGAGAAAACGAAGCGTTGGCACGACAAGAGGATAATAAGAAAAGAATTTAATGTCGGTGACCAAGTACTTCTTTTCAACTCCCGTTTGAAAATTTTTCCGGGAAAACTTCGATCACGATGGTCTGGACCATTCACTGTCACATATGTGAGCAAATACGGCTATATGGAAATAATGGCTAGCAATGATGAAAAATTCAACGTCAATGGACACAGACTGAAACTCTACTATAGCAATTCTATCATCGGATGCTTAGATATTGTCTATATGGAGCGTCAATCCCCAACCCAATGATTTCGTAGAAGAATTCGTCGAGCGAGACATTAAACCAGCGCTTCTCGGGAGGCAACCCGTGTTTTCTTTTCTTTTTGCATTTTATTTTTGCTTTCCCTTTTTCGTTGTTTTGTTAGATTTCTTTGCAGATGAAAGAGTTTTTGAAGAATCTATAAAGACCTTCCTTATCAAGTCCAAAAGACTAACTTGGGGGAGTCCGCGCTCACTAGTAAGCTTCATTCTTCTTTCGTTTTTACCCTTCTTCCCATTAAGCATCTCGTTGCATATTTAGCCTTTGTGCTCACATTGAGGACAATGTGATGTTTAGCTTGGGTGAGGGATTGCATTTTCCCATTCTGCATTTTAGTTGTTTATATTTTTGCTTTTTAGAATAAGAGAGAAATTTTAAGATTTTGAACACAATTGAATGCTTTTAATGCTTTGCTTGCTTGTTTACTATGCTATCATGTTACATTTTCCTAAACTTAGAGCTTTCAAACCATAATGATTCAATATTCATTGAATTTTGCATACATGGGGAAGTCTTGTACACAGTAGGCATGGAATGAATCTATAGATGAGTACGCTTGATCTTGTGTGACAACCCTCGCGAATGCGGAAATAATAAACAAACAAGCATGTGAATTATATTGCGGAAATAGGTAGTTTTTAAAAACTTTTATACATGCAAGTTAAATAAAACGAGGAGTGTCAAAATATTACAACTAAGTGCGGAAAATAACAAAGAGACGGAGTCTCTCAAAATGTTAACAAAGAACAAGTGTTTAGCAAATAAGCTAAAATCGTCTAGAGGTTAATCTTCCAGGGACAACGCTCGCTAGCTCACACCCGAACCCCAAAATATCATATCCAAAGAGTCAATCCATGCAAGCAACCTATTCATTCATGAAAAACATGAACGCCACAGTCAGTGGGGAGTAACTCCGGGTTCTCCCAGCCATATCACCTTTAACGTACATATAAGGAAATACAAAAGTAGAGCATGCATATATAGATATACATGTGAGATACGATAAAATAGATAGGCAATTCTATATATAAGATAAGATCATGTGGAAAACAAATCCGAACCATCATGTTATTCAAAGACTCGGGGAAGACACTCTTAGGCAACCGAATACGCTCACTAGGGCTTGCATCTCACCGTTAGCGGTATAAGATTGATAAGATTGAGACTCGACAGACAAACCAGTCAAGTTATGCGATGATTACACAAATCCAACATATTATCATCCATTCACGAACCAAGACAATGACGGTGTCCAATCATGCAATGACCATGAACAATATCATGAAATCACGCATTCAAGAACGACACAAGACGACATCTCTCACGGTAAATGAAACGCACTAGCATCGTGTCCCAGCAAGAATGATTAACATGCATCCACGGGATAAACATTTCCCTGAACTCATACACGATCAACATTTCGTATATGTAGACTAATTTCCTCCTGGTAGCACGACGATAATAATACGGTCCTAGTCTAAACCTGGCCAGATTCTCGGAATAAACGTGTTCCGATTCGACATGCTAATAAACGTTTTCGCATCCAAGACTGTGCTTCCAATACTATTCCGAGACCCCAATTCGGTAGATCAATTCACGAAGAGCGGAAAAAACAGCTCAAGCCTCATAACAAGCTGGACGCTAGCATGCAAATAACACCACCTCGCAAGTATACAACATTTGACGCCGGGTCGAACAACGCATAGCGTTCAACTCCCAACAACGTCGTTATATGCCCACTACACATGCAATTAAGCAGTAGGATACCTCTCCGTTCCGACATTCCCGCCTTACGAACGGAAAGGTAGCCAAGGGAATGAGAATACAAAGCACAAGACAAAATCGTGCTCAAACCGTAACATATGTAAAAACCGACTCAAAGTGGGACATAGCAAAACCCGTCACAAAACATGTGATACATGCGAAAGAGATATAATATATCCAAAACATGAATATTATAAGACATTACGTAAAATTATACGATAAACCGATCATGCGAACTATTATAAATCACGAGTTTTAGAAGTTAAAAGAAAAATATACAGCCGTGTTCCAGGCCGGGCTGGAGACCGGCGGCCGGTGGGCCGGCTCAGAACACAGGCAAAAACCAAAAACAGAGGAACGTAGTCTAGGCCGGTCAGTTGACCGGCGGCCGGTAGACCGGCACAGAGCACAACACCAAAAATCCAACTTCACTTACTGATGTATTCCAGGCCGGGGGGGAGGGAGGCGGCCGGTACCCCGGCTCGGAGCACAACACTAAAAATCACAAAAATCACAAGTTTGGAAACTATCAAAACAAGGGTCTACTTCAACCGGTCATAACTAGAGTTCTAGATATGGGAATGCAGAAATTCCAAGTCGAGGTGATAGCTTATCCTCTTACGGTTCCAACGAGTGGTCACAAGCCCAAAACAAACAAGTAACGAAGGAGGTATGATCATTCTACGAAAAAGGGTCGGTGCAGGAAATTCCCAGCCGGGCACTAGACCGGCTGCCGGTCCTTCGGCCAGGAACACCCTTCTCCCCGAGAACCACCAACACCAATCCTATCATTTTCAATTCTCCTAATTCACTTCTAATAATTATCAACAATCAATATTCATCATCAACAATCATCAAATAACAACAATCATAAATCATAACATGATTCCTAGGCTTCTAATCATATTCCAAATACGATTTCTAACATATAAAAGCATGCAACACACGTAAATGATACCGAGTAACCCTTCACCGTTACCTTTACGCGTCTTTAATCGATTACTAAGCCTTCCTAATCTCCACCTACATACAATTAGATAATAAAAGACGAATATCATTCATCTTGAGAAAGACGGATAATTTAAAAAGCGAGAAAAACGGTAATTTTATTATCAATACGGATAGAGGAAGGTAAGAGGGGAAGAATGAGACGAACTTACGTGAATTCCAATAAGAAACGAAGGAGATACGGTGAATCTAAGCTTGGAAAGATTATGGAAGAAAAGTTTTGGGTTTCTTAGTGATGAAGTAAGATGAATTGTGATTGTGTAAGAACTAGGTTAAGGGAGGGAGTATGAGATATATATAAGGAAAAAGTCAACAAAAGTCAAAGACGGTTTAAAAGTCAAGAAAACTCAAAGACGACTTAAAATTCAAGAAAAGTCAAAGACGACTTAAAATTCAAGAAAAGTCAAAGACGACTCAAAAGTCAAGAAAAGTCAAACTCGACTCAAAAGTCAAGAAAAGTCAAACTCGACTCAAAAGTCAAGGAGTCAAACTCACTCCGCCTTAAAACGGGATTTTTCATGGAATCCTCACAGAAATTCCAAATACGAACCCTCGGAATTCTCAATTCGACTCGAAACATAAAAAGCTAATTTAAAACTTAAATTTGCTGAAAAGATTCCGTAAAATATTTATACTAGAAAAATAGGGTACATTTCCGAGTGTTACAATCACCCCACCTTTTAAAAGTTTCGTCCTCGAAACTTGAGAGTAGAAAACAAAAGTATTAAGGACAAGAATCGGTTTTCAAAATTAATACGAAAACTCTTAGAAGGGGAATATTTATGAAACGAGGTTCATCTCGAAAATGGTTTAAGGAAAATTTTTCATAAGTGTGAAACTTTACTTACGGATCTCAAGAATGCTCGTCGCGAACGAGAACTCTAATTATCCAAAAAGCAAAGTCGAAATAGTGAAATCGAAATTTCAAAACAACGTTAGTAAGTGCAGGACTAGTGATCAGACGCGTCTCCAATAACAAGTGCAAACATCCAACCAAACGCAAAATCCAAATATAAAAGCAAAAGAAATCCATTTTCTCCAAAAAGAGGGTACAAAATCCATCTTTGGACTTCTTTCAAACGTTAAAATTAGAAATATAGTATGGAAATTTGAAGGTTTTCTCAAAGATAAAGGCAAACTAAGAAAGCATTACACGTATATAAAGCGACTCAACATAAAGTTCACAAATCACGATAATAAAATATATACAAATCACGCAAAACGAAACAAATCGAACTCTTAGGGAAAAGACGAATCACGATGAAGTTGGCAGGAAGATCTACAAGGATTCGACATCACTAACTCTACTAATAAACTAGAGCCTCAAGCGAATACAATTTACCCATTTTGCAACTCATCATTTTCAATCATCCGAAATCCTACAAAAATACTTCATAATCATGAAACTTCGAGTAACAAATCCCAATTATTCAAGTCCAATTAGAATCTACTGAGGTCCATCGGCACGGTAGACTCCACAACTAACAATCCACAAGGTAAAGAGACTTACCATGAAATTTCCTTAATTCAAAATACTTCAAACTCATTATCCTAGATTTGCAATGAACTTTCTCATCCCCGAAAGTCAAAACACAATCAAAGCATCAAACACAATTATCTAAGATTCAACTAGCCTCATCCAAAGTCTCACGACAAGGGAAAATCCACAATCCATTATCGGTTATAAGTATTCTTTAATACGCCATAACATCCTTAATTCGATCATTACTACGCTCGAAGCCTCAAATATAAATAGTCACATTAGCAAACTATGGAGGTTACTAATCCTCAAGATAAATGGGTTCACCATTCTAACTCTATAATCCATAACCACCGAGCATTCATTATCCAAAGCTTGCAACGAACATTTCTCAATTTCAAACTATGATTCCTTAAGAATAAAAGAGAATTACTAATCCCAAACCGCAAATGACCAATCACTTGGAAATCAAACAACCATTCAAATCATCTATTTCATCTAAAACTCAAAATGAATCGATTGTCATTGATGACAAAACTCCTCAAACTTTGGGGTACCAACTCAATTACCCTAAAGCAAAGTCTCTTTTAGAATCCACCAATTAGAGACATCCAATTCCCAAATGATATACCAAGCAACCGTTATAATACCCAACAACAACGAACTATTATCATGATCAACTAAATTCTCAAAATAATACTAGAATACCAAGCTCCAAATCTAAAACCACTAAGAGAGGATACATTATCACTATTCGGATTCATCCTAGAGTTTAAGTCCTATTTTCCATGATCAAAAGCAACATGAAATTTGCTAAATCCAAAGACACATATTCTAGCTAAAGAATCCCAAAATTCATTACACTTATTCTCTAAGCTTTAGAAACGGAGTATCCAATCCACTAGAGAAAAGATGAAGGAGCAACGAGATAGGAAACGATAAGGAATTTCAAGGAGAACATGAGAATAATTCAAGCACGAGATTACAAGAGAGGAGCGCTGAAAATAACGAGGTCAAGAAAGAGACAAAGCAGATAGTAGAGTTATGAAGATATCTGAGTAAGAAAGAAAGTACGAGCTTGTAATTTCTTAAAGATCAATCTTGACAAAACATTCAAGAATGGAAATGGAAAGGAATGATGGCACGAGTAATGGTTTAAGGTTTAATCCACAAAGTTTCTCCTTTCAGACTTAGGGTGATAGTAAAGCAACTCATCCCAAACAAAGGTCTCTTACAAGGGACCATCGTACCACAATCATCAAAGTAAGGTACACCTAGATTTAACAAATCGATTACAACCCAATTCATCCAGCCTTTCATATAACACGGATTCCCAATTGCGGAATTGCAACTCAAGCATAGTAACATTCTCTCAACTCCATAATTTCACACATTCCCAAAGGTTTCAAAAACCGAAGAAACCAATAAGGACATCTCCATACTAAATCCTTTTCACTCCGGACGCCACAATGTTATAACAGCCGACAAACGCATCTCAACATCATTAGCCACGAGTTTCATTATTAACAAAGTACAACACACAACCTCAAGTCAAACATCATCATTAACGTCCCACCAAGGTATTGCCCATCATAGCTCACATCAATCGAATCTCGCTCATATCTATAATCCTCAAGTAATATGGTTCAACTTACAACGAAATCTTACTACTTCAAACAAGTCTCCGATACCATAAGATAAGATCATATCTTTAAATCCAAGAACTATAGCTAAATGCTTTTCCACCAAGCCTATACTCACAAACACACAATCGGAAACCACAAGACATCACTTAATCTCAAAAGTATTTCGCACCTCAAGATATCATTCAAAACTTCTTATTTACACCAATTAGACCTATC
Organism: Heliosperma pusillum; assembly: GCA_022085475.1. Taxonomy (NCBI): domain Eukaryota; kingdom Viridiplantae; phylum Streptophyta; class Magnoliopsida; order Caryophyllales; family Caryophyllaceae; genus Heliosperma; species Heliosperma pusillum. The sequence goes on along the minus strand of JAIUZE010011179.1, from coordinate 344 downwards.
ATAAGCATGGTCTTCAAAACATTACTAAACTTCTAAGTCCAAAAGACTAAATTACTAATGAGTTAAGAAGTAATAACCAACTCATTCAACCTTACACCATCAAATACCATGAACTATCAACACATTAGTCATGGCAAGCATCAAGCATTAAATCATCAAACTTATCTTACTACCTTTCCTTAGAGTTACAACCAATCATCAATATAGGGTGAATTTAGGTCTACACCATTTTCCTCAAATCACAAATTCATTCTAACAAACACTAATATTCCACAAAGTTCAAAGTTCTTCCGACCAAGTATAATATACCACAAACAAATGGGTATGGCATCCACAAAAATGTT